>KK500192.1:150473-162279 GCA_000688715.1 Glossina pallidipes | reverse complement strand
ATCCCCCCGTAGCACCCCAACGCTTTTCGCATTCTACTCTCCAAGTTCTATTATTTGATACTCATATCGCTGGTATTATTAAGAAAAAATTAATCCATTAGATCGAGGTGTCTACCGTAGTCCCCCCGTAGAACCCAAACGCTTTTCGCATTCTACTCTCTATTCTATTCTAGTTCTATTATTTGATACTCATATCGCTGGTATTATTAAGAAAAAATTAATCCACCAGATCGGGGTGTCTATGGTAGTCCCCCCGTAGAACCCCAACGCTTTTCGCATTCTACTCTCCAAGTTCTATTATTTGATACTCATATCACTGGAAGTATTAAGAAAAAATTAATCCATTAGATCGAGGTGCCTACCGTAGTCATTGTAGAATTAACCCATTTTTAAGCAGATAATGTATCTTCATACAAATACATCTTTGTACAAAATAGTTTTACGCTCTTCTGTATTGCTTGCCTTATAATAACTAAGCATAAACCCTCAAAAAAGTGAAAGAAAAACTATTGTAACTTTATTTTTATTTACTTATTTACAAATATGCCCATGTACGTACATATATGCCATAGTTATAAAAAGATATGCAAAAAGGGATTAAAAAAGAGGAGTCTTATTGAAGTAAAAGGCTACTCAAGTAATCGTCTTACTCTATGCTTAATATGAGTAATCGTAAGCAACCAGCATCAAGAGAAATTTATGTGCTCAAGAATGAAGGCCATTATGAGTGGAAAATCTGATTTTAATCTTTCTTTGGCTTTTGCCTGCTTTTAAAACCAATAAAGCCTGCATAAAGGCTTGTTGGAAAACAAAGTAGTAAGAAAGTAATATTCACATTAGAAATCATCGTTCACATTTCAGAAATAGTTGAAAGCTAAGAAAGAATTATGCGCATGTATGTAAATAAATTTTGAGCAAATTTATGAGGACACAAAGTTTATCACTTCTTTTCAGAAAACACTTAAAGAATTATAATAAATGCACGGTTATGATGAAATCGTATTTGAACTAAAGTGACTTAAGTGCAATTCTTTTTCAAGAATTCTACTCTTTCACTAGTTGAGTCATATGGACTGGCATGTACTTAATGAAACCATGTTTCGAAGATACATAATCCTTCCAAGCGTCATACTTTAGTGCACCTTTGCAAGAATCTCATCATTTCTTTTACTTTTGCATTTTTTTGGGATAAGAACTTCACCAGATCTTCATTTATTTTTATACCCATGCATGCAGAAGAAGAAGAAGAAGAAAGCTTCAGAACGCCCTTATGGAAGATATTAATTCAAGCATGCCCGTCTGTCTATGTGTCCGTTCGTCTGTGTAATGTCTGCGGTCAACATTCTCCTATACGCAAAAAATGAAGATATCGGCATAACATTGGAAATTATTCTACGCAGATTGATAAGGAAAATGGAGTAAGTCGATGAGGTGAGGAATCACAACTATAACGTAAAGTGAAAACACTTTATTTTTCAAAGATAATCAAACTTGACATTTTTGTTCGTTCCTTATAAACTTCAACAGATAAAACTACACAAACTTGCAAGCGATCCTCCAGTACTTGCATAAAATTAGAAAAAATCGAGCACATCCACCCTATGTTACATATAGTCAAAGTTCCCTTCTTATCAAAACAAAAAAAAAAAAAAAGAAACTTCCGAGACACTATGTAGTATATACATTATTAGTCAATATCAAATTTGGAATCCATTTAGGCATATTTGTCCATCCGTCTGTCCGGCCAAAGTACAGCGTAAACACCTCGATTTTCAAAAATAGAAATTGAATGGTTTGCTCGTTACTCATAAAACGCAACAATAAATATTTGCTTATACGATTTTAATACAAATGTCGTGGGTATAGAAGATTAAGCCATAACCGAATATTATTTTCAACTCTTTTGTTGCATCTCAACTTTAACAATTGCAAGTTAGCGCTAGAGCAAGTGCAGCGGAGGAACTTTGAATAAGTTTCGAAATTTCAACGAGGTGTGAACCATTCTTTAACAAGTTGAAACTTTTCAACAAAAAATAACTACGAAAGTATCGGGATGACTCCCCATAATAATCATACGTAACCGTTCTGTGACAAGCTGTATACACATACAGCTAAAGCTAACGTAAAATGCATTTGATATCATAAATTCGTTCGCGTCATATTCATAATTAGTTATGAAAAATCTCAATAGTAGCCTCGGAGAACGAATATGCAGTGAAGTGAAGCAATTTATGCTTAATGTAATCACTGAAAAGGAGAATCTCAAATTAGCCCGAAGATGTAAATAAAAAAATTATTCATTTTTTTTTTTTTTTAATTCTGTTAAACTCACTATGAAGTATTGAAATTTTTCTCACTTTAACATTCCTTCTCAAGCGAAATTTGGAGGAATACTTTTCCCAGAATTCCTATCATACAGTGTTTTTTTTTTTTTTTTGGTTACCCCAATGTAGTTATGATTTCTGTTTTATATCAAATAAACACAAGTACATAACTAGTGGGCAAATAAGAGACTTGACACCTGTTCAAAGCAATTCTACGAAGACAATGCCGGAACTTGTGTAAATTTTGAAATTGATTTTTTTGGAAGAAAAAAAACAAAAAAAAACAAAAATAAATAAATAAAAGCACTTACCTTTATGTTTTTTTTTGGTAAAATATAGGAACTACACTAACGAACGAATTCTGATTAAACCTGAAAGAAGGAAAAAACGAAAAATTCATTAAATCCGCAAAAGTTGTGAAATTTGTTTTTAGTTCAAAAAGTCAAGCTGGAAATTTGTTTTTTTTTTTTTGCTTTTATTTTTTGTTTAAGAAATCTTCTCACTTGCAATAAAACCGTTTTTAGTTCTCCCTTAAAGGTATTAATAACAACAATGTTGTTGCCACAAGAAGGTATTAATTATAATACCAAGATTCCCTTAATGTTTTTAAACATTGTTTTAATGTTGTACGCATGCGTGCTAGCAGTGCACGTAGTATGTAGTCGCAGACGCACACACCCCTGCTCATTTATTTAATTTATTCGACATATTTATACACCATATGTCGTTTTCTCTCTACAGTCACTTCTACTTCATTCCACTTATGATCTCGGATAATGTATGAGTAAGTTAGTCATGATCAAGTTTCACCAGTTAGTTCTCTTTGATTTAACTTGTCTTTTGATAGATTTTTAAAAGGGCAGGTGCAACTTATTTTTCCCTTTTTGCTAGATCTTCTATATATATATATATGTATGTATTTTCCTTTTCAACCTTAAAAACTGTATTTAAAGAGTCCTTTGCAAGTAAAACAACATGTTCAACTTTTACTACCTGGTCGGTAATGTGCATATCTGGCAGTTGGTTTTTTTTTTTTTACTTTTTTCATATTTCGTTTTCTTTGCACACTATCTTTGATTTCTTCTTAAAATACGAACAACGGATACCACCTGCTTACCGGTCGTTCTCTTTTTACTACAGATTGAAATAAATTTATTTACGTTTGTACGTATTGCAGTTACGTAGGCAATCATTTTTTTGTTTTTTTTTTATTGGTTTTGTTTCTCTTACAAAAAAAAAGTGACCATTTTCGTTATTTATTTGCTGTTATTTCTGTTTCCAAATTGTTTTATTTATTTCTTTTTTGAAATTTGTATTTTTGAGTAAAACGAAAGGAAATCTCGTAGAATGAAATTTTGTTCAGTTTTATGTTAATTGTAGGTAAGTTAACGGGTCGTTTGCTATCATTCGCAACAATAAATTTGAAACAGTTGTGATTTCGTGCCAAACTTCAGCTTCCCTTTATAAGCATTAACCGTAAATGTATTAAAAGTGTTCATTTTTTCCAGAATATTTCTTCTTCTTCTTTTTTTTTTTTTACATCGCATTGTGAACCTTTGAATGCAATCTGTGGCAATTTTCATGCAGACACTATGCAGTTTTTTTTATCATGGCGTTGAGATTCACTTAGTGTACTGCCAAACACCTTTAAGTTTTTATTGCAAATTTTTGCTACTTGAAAAAGCTTTAGGAACAGAGGTGGCGACTGCATATGGTTATCAAAGCAATTATGGAGACATTATTTCGCAGGATTCGGTCCATTTTTATAGGAGTTTTATAAGAATTATCTTAGTTGCGCAACTTTTAGCTTTTCATTAAACCCATGACCGAAGGATGAGGAGTACATTCATTTTGTCAAAACGTTTGCAACGCTCAATAAGCAGTGTCGGGGATCCCACAAAGCATATATATATATATATATATATATATTTGATCAGCTTTAAATTCTAAATCGATTTAAACATGTCAGGTTGTCTGTCTGTCTGTGTAAGGTTTTTCGTAAACACTCCCTCACCGCAAAAATTTATCTATCGACTTCAAATTAGCAGAAAGTTCTGGAAGTTCTTGCACAATAGTTGGTGTTGAAAAAGGACCAAATCGGTCGAAGGACACGCCTACAGTACTACGTAAAGTGAGAACAACCCTTTTTCTCAAAAAAAAAAAGAAAAAATGATACTTTTGCTCATTACTGGCCAACTACAGGAAATAAATGTACACTTATTTGAGGGTACATTCTTTTGAGCCATGCAAAAATGGAAAAAATTGACCGCGCCTACCCAATACTCTAGCGTATCAACATTGCATTTTTTGGTTATATTTTTATAACACAGCAACAGCTTCAAAAATCCCATAAAGTATATAGATTCTGGGCTACTTTCAAATTCGGAATGCATTTGTGCATGTACGTCTGCTCGTCTATCCGTCTTTTCATCTGCCCCACTGTGGAGTATTTGTGGTGAACATTCTCCCATTAGCGAAAATGACGACATCGCCTACAAATTTGCAAACGATTTTGAAAATGAATTAAACTTTTCAAAGAACACGCCTATAACGCCCACAAGCCTATGTGAATAAAACTATTATTTTGAAAGTAGAAAAAATCAGCCGCGCCCTCTCCATATTATAGAGTATAAAAATTTAGTTCTTTCCTTTTTTTTAGGATAAGGGTGATGGGAATAAAAGTTTCGATCACGACCGAATGTAATGTTCTTGATTGTTTATGTTTGTCGATTTATTTTGTACTCTTTCCTTGTTAATATATTACGATAAAGCCATATTAAGCGCCCATTTTAGGATTACCCTACAACATTATAAAGAAGATAATCGAGATCGGGAGCATTAGTAAAGTTCAACGTAAACAAGTTTGCAATATTTTTAGGCTTAAAGTACTAACAAGCGAACTCAAGCCTTGGGCTCAAGCTATAATATTACAGAGAAGAACATTGATCGGAAGCAATAGGAAAGTTCCAAGTAAACAGTTGAAGCAAATAGTTTTCAGTTCAAAGATAGTTAGTCTACAGTATTTTTAGAGTGAAAGTGCTAACAAGCGGACAAGCGAAGTCTAAGTAGCTATATACATGCGAAGCTAAATGGGTATACAACAAGGTATGGTGAGATTAGCAACCGCGAACACCAATTTGAAAATCGCGGATCTTATCTTCTCGTCTATGCGGCAGCCCACACATTCATCTTTTGCTGTCGGCAACTTTCGGTGACGAGAGTAAAAGTTATTACGAGCAAATTTAGTTGTTCAGAATTATTTCTTCGTAAATAAATAGAATTTAAAAAGCTTTCTGAAAACAAGTCGTGGATTCCATGTTCGTTTCTGTTAACCCTCTGACTGACAGAACCGAGCAATTTCTTTATAAAACAGGATTATCTCAATAAAGCTAAGGTACATTTTTTCTTCCGGAGAAACTAAATTTTACAGATAATTTGGAAAATGTTCTCGGAAGGCATTTTTTACTATACAAACTTCAGAGGTTCACAATTCCTTAAATCAAATTTAATTGCGATGCAAATGAGGGACTAAACTACGTTTTTCGGAGAGCAAAAGGAAATGCTTGTTATCCTAACTTAAGTTCATCAGTAACTCCAAACATTCATTTACCTAACAGTTCTGCCTAATTTGTTGTTTCCAGTCTTAATATCTTGAATTAATTTACACAAACTTTTTGAAGAAGAGTAATAGTTAGAGTGCTATTGATATGCGTTAACGTCTATTGTCTATTAAAGTGTATGTGTTCCTCCTCCATAAGTCTTCTTCTCATTGCACATTATTTCTCACAGTAATGCTTGCTCTTGTCTACACCCTTTAACTATGTTTTTATTTCTAGTGCATTGGATACTTTGTATTTGCTATTGTAATTTCATGTTGCATTTCAACAATATTTGTGATGAATTTTCTGGTGTTGTTTACAAACATACCACATAGCTTTATAAAATGTAATAATGTTTTGGAGAAGATAGTGTGTATGTACGTATTATACGAGTAGATATGGAGTAAGAAAACTATCGCATGCATGTCTCTGGGGACGAATCTTAGTTAGCTACCATTTCTATGGGAAATGTAATGTATATCATGTAGGTGGATAAATTATCCGATTAACATTATTGGTACAGAAAACATTTTTGCCAAATTCAAAGGCAACATCGTTTACAAGTCTCGAATTATTAATCGATAATACATTAATTTTTTAGAAGTTGCAAGTGTTGCGCGACTTTCTTGTAGGGTAACCACGCCCATTTTTAATTTAATTTTTCCAAAATTTTACCAAGTTTTAACTTTCACCTCACAAAAACGTTACAAACAAATGGACGTAGGACGGACCGAGGGATGGATTGTTAAAAGTATGATTAAAAGCATTTACGCTTTATTTAATCTTCCTGATGTCCATTGCCACAAATGACACAAATGGAGCAACAAAACTAATATACTTTTACACGATGGATAGATAAAAAAGATAGATAAAAAGAAATGTTCTGAGCATTGAAAACATTGTATGGCATACTATAAGAATACGTGACTTATAACAATATGACAGGGGATGTTATAAAGTTTGTTATATAAAGGTTGTTATATATATATAGAATGGTTAAAAATTTGTTACGTGATTGCGAGTCAGGTATATATGTGTGAGAATCATTTCTTTCTCTTTGAGAACACATATCTATGTAACCTGAAAAAACGAATTCAATAAGATGTGAACTTAAATTTCTAAGTCCATTGCAAAGTATTTATTGGGTTTATCAAATGTTTCTAAAGAATAAAAACCGCATCGTACTCTCCTAATGTAAGTATTTCTACCACTTGTGTAGTATAAGATATATTAAGTTTGTACGGACGTACGTAACACGCAGAAGGACTTAAGATAGACCCATATTTTATTCTATCCATTCTATCTATCTGTTTATCTGCCCGTCTTTTATCTGTCCATCTAAATTTTTGTTCAAGCTATAGGTAGCAATTTTTGGACCCAAGGACGAATGCTATTGAAAATAGTTTCCATCGGTTCATTTTTTCGATTACTCCCCATATAACGTCCTATATAACCGTTCCTACGAAAACTGAATCTTTATACAGTTAAAAGATATAATTTTTAATATTTCGTGGTAAAAATTAGATCACAATAGTAAATTGAGATAGACATCAACATTACTGAATTTGGACCAATAAGGTTTTTTTTTGAATATCACGGCATATAGCGATTCCTCCAATATGCGCGCAATCATCAAAAGTATGCCTTTGCTTGAGAATAATATGTAATTTTGGTGTACTATCGTTTTGGTGAACAACTGTATTAGGAGAAGTGGTGTAGGGTATAGTCGGCCTTGGTCGAATGCAATCTTCTTACTTGTTTTCTTTAGCGATAATAGCAATATCAATTTCTTTATTTTTTTTATACATCTGTCTGTCTGTCCGTCCAAAAACATAAAATAAAAAAGTTTAAAACTTTATATAAAAACCCAAGCCTAAAGTGCAAAAAACGGATCAACAACTAGGAAAATTCTGAAAAGGACGGATGCACGTACCTAAGTTTTCCATTGCCGTATGTACGTAAATGTTAAAGAGGTTCTTTGAACAACCTATAGATTATTTGTAAAGTCCATCCGGAATTGCTAAATATATACAATTTATTTTCTCGTCATCCATAGCCCCTTCAATTGCAAAACAATTACAGCACCCTCTAAGCGAGTATTTATTAAGATATCGCCTTTTAACTTCTTTAGCGTATTTTGCTTGTGCTTTCAAAACCTTTGACTTTGAATGAGCTTTTGACAAAATGCTTTGAATCTATCAGAACTAGACGACAGGTACAACTCGTAGAAAAATTTTCGAGGTTATTGGGGCGAATAAACAATGATACTTCTTTAAATGCTTTATACTGTTCAAGTCCAATTACTTTAAATCTGCTGCAGCATGTTTCGTAAGCCGCCGTATGAAGCGCTTTTGGGAATGCAAAACATAGGGTGAACTTTTTATTGGCTTTGGATTCAACTAATATTTCCATCGTCAGCATTTCAAGATCTGATTTAACAAAAAAAAAAGTTTAAAGTCAAGGATTGAAATTGTATTTTCGAAGCGAGAAAATCCTGGTACTATATACCCGGAAGGTATTATCTACTTCCTATATATGCCCGCCACACATGAGCGCGCGCTATATACATATTTAAGTTATCTGTGTTATGTGTCTATATATACCTGTTGTACGTGAACACAAGCTATACGCATTTACAGATTAACTAGAATAACAGGATCAATTTAGTACGGTTATCACTTTGTCTGTCGGTCCAAAATATAGTCTTGATTTTCACACATAGCTCAATAAGTCATCGGTTTGACATCTATTGGCAGACCCATGCGGTTAACCTTTATTGAATAAGTTTCAAAATTTCATGACATTCTGGAAATTAGTTCTATTTACACTATTTTTGTTATTTTCGGAAGAATGGAAAACTCTGAACTTCGTTTCTTGATAAAGCATTGATTTTAATGGAGAGAAAGACACGGTACAAACGAGGCAATGGCTTACCAAATGTTATTTGAATTCTGCCCAATAGAGACAAAAGGTGCAAAAGTGGTGTCTTGATCTTAAATGCGACCGTAGAAACACTGATGATGCTAAAGGCTCTGGTCGCCCGGATACAGCAGTTGTTTCAAAAAACATTGAAAAAAATTGCACAAAGTCGTTTTGGAAGACGGAAAAGTAAAGTTGGGTGAGATCGCTGACATGCTAAATATGCTAAAGATATCGAAAAGCACTCCATCCACCATTTTACATGAACATTTATCCATGAGAAAGATCTGAAACCGTTTGTGTAAAATAGAAAGAATGAAACATGGAATCATCACTACACTTCACCGCCAAATAGGCAATCAGACGAGTAGACAAGCACCAACGAAAGTTATCCAAAACGAACAAAAAAGCGAAAGTCCACTGAGACTGTTATGGCTTCCGCCCATGTGCCTATCTTTAAAAATGACAAAGGCACAATAAAGGATACTATGTAGCTGTACTGTGTATTAAAAGTCGAGTTGAATAACGTTTTTGGAAAAAAAAACGGTAAGTTCGACCTGAGTAATGTGATATTTTTAATCATCTTATTTTCAAAAGTCAGTTAAGCAGATCCATAGGGTTACTAGCAATTAGCTGCAAGCTGTAGACTTTATATGTGCCTTTAACTTGCATAACAATTCAACAACAATTCGTAATTGTTTTAAATTTAAGTTTTAAAGCAAATTTCTTTCACATTATAATCTTAAGCGCCCCAAGCTTTTGTGTTGAATCACATGAAAGTGAATGAAGTAAAATGTCTTTCCACATTTTATATCGATTAAATGAAAGCTTATTTAAGAAATTTTTTTTTATAAAATTTATTTTGTTGTCAACTTATAAGCTGTTGACTTTAGCTATGGCTTTCAATTTAAATGTTGGTCTTCAGTGTAAACTCGGCCTAGTACGCGTCCGAAATTCGCGTCAGGACGAATGAAGTGTTTTTTTTTGTTTTTTTTAATTTTTTTCTCCCCTTTCACATTGAGCAAATATTTGGTTGCAATTTATTGAAGAAATTAATTTCATTTCATTCTGCATGCGCTTTAATACATAATTTGTCTGAAATTTAAATTTGAGCAATTTTCAAGTTTTTTGTTTTTCTCCCCGTTTAACATACTCTTTCCAACTCGAAGTATTATTATAGCATTTACATTGCTTGTACAATCAACGTTAAGGAGAGTTTCTCAAGTTTCACTCACTATGCACACGAAATGTTGCTTTAAAAATGTAGAAGAGCCAAAAAAAAAAAAAAAGGAAAAAAAAATTAAATGGTTTTGATGATGACACTTGGATTATACAGATAATTTGCTTAAATTATCCCTGGGTAACGTTGACTACTTTCGTTTCATCAACATTTTCTTTTCATCCTTTACTCCTTTCAAACATTATTTAAATATGTTAAACGATGGGTTTACGAAGAGTCATGGAACTAACGTTAAAATAACTTTGTATATATGTATATATATATGTATAGTTAATCATCATATTTTTATATTATAAAAAAAAAAAAAAACGTTGCTCTTTAACACACACACTCTCTCTGCGTTAAACAAAAAGTAAAGAGAAAATTCCCTAAAAATTGTTTATGAGTTCAGGGCTATAAAAAACACACACACACACACACACACACACACACACAAAAAAAGGGAAGCATTTTTAATTTTTGCAATGCTCGGAATACGTAGGAAAAGAAGAAGCTCAATAAATAGATTTATAAAATTTAACAACCGTAAAATAATTGCTTTTTAATGTTTTGTATATTTGATATAAATTACACATACACACAAAAAAAAACAAACATTGAAATATAGGCTGCGATGGCAGTAGCAATAGTTTAAAGAGCACTTAAGATACCCTTTACAAAATTAATTAAAAAGTACCAGGGGATATATTGGAAGTGCATGCATCATATTTTAGACTCTGAATAAACTCCAACTAAATATCTCTTCGCCGTGTCTAAGCCAAAGGTATTTAAAGCTTACGTTAATTTCGTCTCCAGTTCTCCAAAAATTTATTCATAACATCAAAATTTTGCCGTTAATTGAAGGACCTGTCGACTAAAGTCACTTTTGCTGCTTTAATACAATATGCAGGTAATTGTCACCACCGTTAGACCACAATTGAGCAAATCTTCATGGCTCTTCACCTATACTACACATTTTACTCTAATGTCCTGAACTCGCAATGAATTTCGCATACATAATAACAATGTAAGCCGACGAAAACAGCATACGTACAATGTAGTTTTGATGTAAGTAAATTCAATGTAGCTTCCAATCCAGCTTGCATGACCATTATGTACCAATCATTTCCTTTAATTTCATCAAATTTTTTACTTTATTTATAAGAAAAATTTTATTTACTGAAACAGCGAATGCGCTTAAAAGAAGGCCAGTTCACTCATACCATTTCATTATGACGATCTATTACCATTGTACGATTCTTTTCGGAAATTGTAGGACATATTATTAAACAGCAGATTGAGCCGTTTTTCTGCGAGCTGGATGCTATGCATGGTTGGCAGTTTAGATTTCGCGCTCACTCCAAGGAGAAATTCTTAATCTTGATAACATTTACATTTTTTCTCCCTGAAACTTTGAAAGGTGTTCAGTTGAGTTTCGCAGGCATTGCTCAATAAAAACCTTTATCATAATTTTAATTTCTTTTTTTATAGCCTTATTATTATTATTATTATTATTATTATTATTATAATTTTAGACTAATGAAGTAAATTCTTAGACTAAACAAAAACACATTGAGCACTAGCAACACAGGCTATCGACTCTAATTTATAAAATTACATTAGATATTGAGCCTAGTAGTTTTAATAAAGTAATATATTGAATTAATTTACAGCCTTATTTACTGAAGCGCAAGCACTTCGTATCTATTATTATTATTATTATTATTATTATTATTATTATTATT
>KK500192.1:120197-150000 GCA_000688715.1 Glossina pallidipes | reverse complement strand
AAGGCAGTCGCAGATAATGTGCTTTATAGTAAGAATTTGTCCACAAGTGCAGGTTGGGGAGGGAGACTTGTATGACCAAAGCGAATTCCCGAAAATGTTTGGATCTTGATTTTATCAACATTTGTTGGCTATAAAGGTGAAATTGATTGAGGATTAATAGAAGAGTAGTGTTGATGATGGTATCGTAGATTTCCTTCTGTAATTCATGTCTAATAATAATATTTTCTCTGGGGTAGTAAAATAAATTCAGGAATTTCTCAAGGATCGATTTTGGCTCTTAGTCTGTTTAATCTTTTTGTGAATTACTTAAAGGAAGTAGTAGAGGGTAATGGGATCTACCATTTTTGTCCTCTTAATCTGTGATTAGTCGACTGCTGATTCTTTTGAAACTAAAATAAATGAATGTCTAGGTAGAATTAGTAATTGTACGCTCAATTATTCCCTTTCCATAAGCTCGAGTAAATCAAAAGTCATTCGCTTTAAACGCACTTGACGTCAGCCAAGGGCGTCAGTCTTATTTATGAAATAATTAAATTCGTGGAATCTATGAGATCGAAACGCTGTCTTAGGATAGTACTCGAAAGCAAATTAAACTTTAGTCCCCACATGGAGAATATTAAAAGTTTGTCTTCTCTAGAGTGTAAATGTTTGCCTATCAATCAAACGAAAAATTTGGACTTAAGCTCGCCCATTCTCTTTTAATGTCCTACATATAACTTGCTGCAACGAAACGATTATGGGATGGATATTTTCTATAAAGTCTTGCAAATTTAAATCAGTTAACCAAGAAATCGTGAGACTTATCTATAATATCCGTCTCAGATGTACGCTCTTACTTTCGAACTTTCGTAAAATTCTCTGCAAAGGATTTCCTTCAAGACTTCTCTCGTTGGTCCACTTAAAATAATTGAGTTTTAATCATCCTGTCCTGTCTTCATAGGTGATTTCAATTTAACAAACAATTTCCTTAATAACGACCTTAGTCGATGAACGTTGCACCCCTTGTTGAAACAATCGTCCGTCAAATCTTAGAGCTATTAACGGTAACGCTGCTCTCTTCAAGAAAAAGATTAATTACTTGGAATTATCTATAAGTACCTAGTGGCAATGATCTCTTACTCATTAGAGGTTTATGAGCTTAATTAGCAGATTATAATTTAATTCTAAAAGCATTCGTACTTTGCAAAATACTTAAGCTATTTACGAATTTGGCTTTTATAAGCTTTGCAGTTACAAAATAAACAACAACAAAAACAACCAAAATTGATATTTATTTAATTAATAAATATTTTCAAGAAGTATTTTAAAAATTTATTTCATTATTTATAGGAAAACTATTTGGTTGAGCTGTAACAGGGCCTTCCAAAGAAGACCATGGAACAATAGAGGCTGCCGCTTGAAATTTCAGTGAATGCTGAATCAGTAAAAGCATAACATTAATCGGTCGGGCACACAGTCAGTAGGCCGTGGCCACTTCTCTCTCTTCTTCTCTTCCCTCATTTCTCTCAAACAATCTCCGTCCGACAGGAGACATACTCTAAGTAATTGGTCAGGTAAAAAAAAAAAAGTTTATACAGTCTTTACATAGCAGCCGTAACTTCAAGTCATGATATTTAAACCTTTTCGAACAGCTTCATAAAAATCAAAAATCTTTTGCAAGAATTATTTTCAGAACTTAGCAGTAAAGTCCTTTGACTAGCTCTTAATCTGATAGTCCCTATAACTTTCTTTTTTATAGTATATGGGTATGATTTACTTGTAACACTTCGTGTAAATTCGTTGGCAGGACATAACTGAGGACAGTAGGTAAACAAAGCGATCTTTCGAACCCACACCTATATATTACTACTATTTGCGATTTAACAAACTGAAGCTGACTAATAAAACAAACAAAATTAATTTCTTGTATTTGACAACAGCTTCATTTAACTAAATTTACCCGTTCTTTGAAGAGTTGTCGAAGAACTGTTTCTGGAACCGACGTTATTTAATTTTTATTAAATTGTTTTTTTATTATTCATTAACCGACAAAACAAAAACGAAGACAAACAAAGAGGAGAAAGAAGAACAACAAGACAAGCGATAGCACAAAAAGTTTTAAGCGGGCTCTTACGTTGACAGCAGAAAATTACAAACCGCAACGCAATTGTGTCTGCGTATAATATGGCAAAAAAAAGGACCAAATTCTTTTTTCAAACATTTAAGTGTTCCGCAAACATCTTTCTAGAGTTAAAGCAGAGAGAGAGAGAACTATACAATAAAATTGTAGCGTTAAAAAATAATAATAAAAAATACACAAAATAACTGCCAAAAAGGCAAAGTGCGGTGGCAGCACTTCGCTGAACAAAGGCAATAGCAACAGTAGTAATAAACCAACCAAAGAGCCACTAAATGCGTATACGTATATATGTATATGTGTACATATGTATATAGTAAATTTTTGTACACTCACACATGTATTTAACCTTTATTTTAACAAAAGCTCTATAATAACTAAAGAAAGTAAAGTAAAAAACATAATAACATCACACTACACAGCCAAAGATGAACGTGGATAAATTTCTTTGCTGTTGTTGTACAACAATATTGCACACCACAAACAATTAAAACACACAAGTGTTATGAGCTTGAAAAAAAAAAAATTGTCTTCGTTATGCGAGTTAAGCAGTTATTGTATACATGTACGTATGTATATAAGGGCGCATTTATGTACAATATATATATATATATATATATATATATATGTGTGTGTGTATATATATATATATATATGCAAT
The DNA here is from genome assembly GCA_000688715.1 of Glossina pallidipes. Classification (NCBI taxonomy): domain Eukaryota; kingdom Metazoa; phylum Arthropoda; class Insecta; order Diptera; family Glossinidae; genus Glossina; species Glossina pallidipes. Next base: position 147,223 of record KK500192.1, on the reverse strand, counting down.
GTGTATGCATGCACTATACGTGCATGCATGAACTTCATTTCAGTCATTAAGTAATGCATTCCGTTAACAGTTAGAGTCTCAATTGCACATTCATAAGTCATCAGGAGCAAAACTGTTAAATGTTTTTTAAGTAATAAAGTGTCATTAAAACAGTGCAGAAATGAACAGAAACGAACTTTGAAATGAAAGGAGAAAACGCCAAAACATTATGAATCTATTGTAAGTAAGAAGAAAAAAAAAAAAAATTGTTGCTTCTTTCTAGTGTACAATGCACATCCATAGCAACAAAAAAAAAAAAAAAAGGCATGCAACACTTTTACAAATAGAGAAAGAAAAAAAAGCAATTGCCTTTAAGGCGTAAATTAACTGAACAAGAACAGCCCCTTACTTCACAAAGATTTGAGTATGCATGCACTTTCACGTTTTACACATACACATATACGTTTACATTCCTAGGCACATTCCTAGGCGCCTCATGTCACGCGCCCCACTCGCCACTCCTCACTCCCCACGCTTCGCTTTTAAAAGCAAGCAATCCTTTTGTTATTCTACTTAACAATTCATTCATTTATACACACATTTGTATGTATGCGCTTAGTACGTAGCAAGCCCATGCTGTTATGTTTTGTATATGGTTATTATAGTTAGTGCTGTTATTGTGTTGTTGTTATTGTTGTTCTTATTTTTGTTGTTTTCCTCATACAATAAAAACATATGATATGTAGTAACGCATAACAATGTCATTACAGTCAGTAGCTGTTTGTCGCTGTTATTATTGCCGCTAGTGCCGCTGTCTTTACATGTTTTGTTCATTTTTATTTTATAAAAGCGCACTAGGTTTGTCATTCGGTTCGGAAGGTTAAAAAAAATTGAATTAGAAGACTTTTTAGGTCAATATTTAGGATCCTTCGTTTGTCGTTCGTATATCCCGAAATGATAGTTAGAGATATCTTCCCATTATTACAAAAGAAGAATTCTAGGATTCGATATACGTCGTTCATCCCTATGGTTCTTCTCCGGGCGACTGCTTCTATCCTTAGCAACACGACTTAGCACAAGAGTGCGGAAATGATCAAAGAGAGTCACTCTCTAAACACCCCTTATAATCGTTGTACCACGGCTTAGTAATAAGTGGTAGTAGTAGTAGTGGGACAGATTTCAGGCAGCAAACACGTTATCTCGCCATCAAGTTGTCGCTGAAACTATGGGGTCATTGTTTTTAGTTCTAAATGTGTTCCCACGAGGTTTTGGGATTTCTTCCCAGGGCCCATTACGAACTTTCTTTTTCGGGAAGAGAACTGCCTGCGTGTTTAACACTACATTCCTCTATTCTCCACTTCTTAAGTCTGATAATAAACTCTATCGTTTTCCACTTGCATTTCTCAGGTCATTATACAGATCCAAAGAGAAGACCCTGCTTACATATGTACTCATAGTCTCTCGTTGCTTTTAAATCAAATTGATTAACATATACTTATATTGCTACGACATTCCAGAGGGTAGCTTCGGTAGCTTGAGCCCTTATGTGCTCTTTTAGTCGAGAACCCTTTCTGTCGCTTCCTTAAAATATGTGACGAGAAAACTAAAGTTTACGTCTTAGATAAATAGTGCGGTGGTAACGTATCCTTTACTTACTTATACTTCTTTTAGTCTCTTTTTGATTTAATTGAAGCTTTCTATTGGTCAAGGAAAGAATTTCGATGCTTTAATCTAATATGGAGCTTTCAGGTGAGAGCAGGCGAGAGGGACGGGCATCGTATCACTAGACTCACTGACAGTTATAAAGCGGATTATTCTCAAGCCTACATCTTTGTAAATAAGTTTTAAAGCAATCATGACCGCTTAACAGTTCGGGTAAATGCAAGAACTGATTTTACCATTTTGTCTGGAGAATCGTTGCTTAATATTCCCCTTGACTTTTGATGGTCCTTCGGCTAACAAGCTGGCATTTGAGATTTCCAAGAAGACTTGGCCCTCAGGCCACAGTGTTGTTTGGCAACATAAATTACTTTTGCAAGGGAGCAAGGAAGAGCAAATGCATTTCTCAGGATTTATTTGTAGCCATAGAGTGCAATTAAAGTAAGCCGAGCCCCAACTCAATCTGTCAGAAACACCAAGGAGATCACAAAAATTTAAGATCCAAGGCTAAGGTTTGACTAAGTGAAAGCAACAAATCAGATTTAAAAATTTCCATATCTCCATCAAGTCTTTAAAAAAAAAAACAGTTCCAAAGAGAAGAAGAAGAATTATATCAAACTATTATCTAAGTTCAAGTGCAAACATTTCGAAATTCTGTTCGTAGACCGACTAAGCGGCCAATAGTTCTCGAACGACAAATCTGAGATGATGGGTGTCTAAGATTCGCCGTAAGCTGCTTGTAACTTATTATTGGCTTTTCTGTAGCTTTTTTATTTTTCCAAATGTTTTTATGCATAAAGAGCATATACCTACACATACTAGCATAATAGGATATATGTGACTTGTAGCCATTCCTTAAACGTGACACATACAGTTTACGCTTATAACTAGATTATCGCTTATGTTGTTTTACTTTGTTTGTTGTCAAATTAATATCAATTTAAAATCTACAATTTATGCTCAATTTGTTAAGAGATTTGTTATAGCAAGAAACAGCAATAAACGTAAAATTTATTGTCCCCCGAATCTGTCACATCAGCTCTTCGTGAATAGCGCATTAAATTTGTTGTTGTTCTCTTTTAGTAGTAGTTATTTTATTTATTTTCAACTTAATATCAAGTGATTGCTTGTTGTTAACCTTTTATTATGCATTCCTTTCGCTCTTAGCATTTACTTATTTGCCATTTTCAACAAATGCAATAAAATCTGTTTTACAAAAACATTTCAAAAACAATTGCAATTTAATGTTTTAGTCGTTTCTCTTCCTCTCTTACAAGTTTTGCTAACTTGTGAAACACTAATAGAATCCTATGAGCAATCAAATGGCAAAAAAAAAGAATAAAGAAGAAAATCTTTCCAAATCACATCGCGCTGACAACAACAAGTAAGAAAGGTACACAAATACTCTTAAAAAACGAATGTTGGATGCCAAGGTTATGTAACTAGAAAGAGGTGAGTTATTTGTTTTATGACGTCTTTTAGGTATAGATCTCTTTACCCAGTAAGTTAGAGAATAGAAATTCCTTCAAAAATAAGTTTGAAGATATGCAACTAAATGAAACCAAGGTTTTTACTGCACTTACTATCTAAGATATAAACTTTTAGTTTTAGCTTTTTTAAGTTAATATTTTGTAAGAATTAGAAAAATGACCTCACAATAAATTTGCTTCAATTACGATTTCTTTGTATCTTTTACATGGCACTCAGATCATCAGCATTCCTGCTGACGCTTGGCCATTTTTTCCCCTCACATTTTTTTTTTTGTATTGCGTTTTGAGACTCTCTTTAACTGACTTCCTTTCGTCCCTTCCTTGCGTTCCTTTTTTCCTTTTCCTTGCTTTCCGTTCGTCCTTTCATTCCTCGCTGCCCTTGCTTTCCATACCTTCCTTCCTGTCCTTCCTTTTCTTCCTGTCCTTTCTTTTCTTCTTGTTCTTCCTTTTCTTCCTGTCCTTTCTTTTCTTCCTGTCCTTCCTTTTCTTCCTGTCCTTTCTTTTCTTCCTGTCCTTCCTTATCTTCCTGCCCTTCCTTATCTTCCTGTCCTTCCTTTTCTTCCTGTCCTTTCTTTTCTTCCTGTCCTTTCTTTTCTTCCTTTTCTTCCTTTCCTTCCTTTTCTTCCTTATCTTCCTGCCCTTCCTTTTCTTCCTGTCCTTCCTTTTCTTCCTGTCCTTTCTTTTCTTCCTGTCCTTCCTTTTCTTCCTTCCCTTCCTTTTCTTCCTTCTCTTCCTTTTCTTCCTTTTCTTCCTTTCTTTCCTGTTCTTCCTTTTCTTCCTTTTCTTCCTTTCGTCCCTTTAGCTATAATTAGTTTATATTACAAAACTCACCAGTATTTCTGTTCACATTTTCCTAAATATTGTCTCGCTCTATTGCGACCTCTTGTAGAGTATTCCAGCGCTACTATCGGATCCTTTTCTTAATGCCATCAATTATAGCTTTTTTGTACGGCTTGCATTTCACATACATCCACGTCCGCTTACTTTTGCGGCGATCTTGCGTAGTCGTAGTCCTAATACTACAAATATTTGTGTGGACATTTTTCCTAGCATTTGGTAATTAACGCAATTTTTTTAATAGCACCGGGTACTGTTTTCAACGCGTCGCTCTTAAATGATGTAGTCCTGTTGATCTATTCGAATATCTGTTATTGGAAATTTTGCAGGGGAAACTATTAAAGTAAAATGCTAAGACCTGCAACGTTCGCCGTTCAATTTTGAAAATGAACGAAACTTATTCCAGCGAAACGAAAACTAGATTTACTTAAAATTATACAAATGTGCAACATTTTGACATTTCTTGTTGTTATTTTAATATTTAAAATTTTAAAAGTTTTGTGGCATTTTTAAATTTGTTTAGATCATGGATTAGCGAACAACGTCGACTTCATCGAACGTTTGAAAATTGGCTTCCAGTTCAAATTTAAAATGCACTTAAGACAATTTACAGTCGCTCTAATTGTTTCGATAAGTATATAATAAGTAAATTGAGATGATAGTACAACATTAATTAGGTTGCCGTGTCACTAAAGCAAAAAGTTTAAACAATGAAGAAATTATTGCATTTATATGTTGTCTTGTTCGTGATGACCCAAATTTGTCAATTTTGTGTCTTATCATTATATTTGCAGCAATTTGCAAGACTTGAATGCTTTCAACATTGCAGCAAGGAAAGTGACTTATGGTAATCGAAGTTGAGCATGACTTTAGTTATAAAAAAGTGTTTTCTTTCCTTTTTTTTTTTTGACGATGAACTTGCCCGCAAATGATTTGGAACAAGAAAAGAAAATTTCTGCAAACCTCGACAGATATCTTTAGAGCTTTAATGTGTAGTTGCCTGCCTACATACCAGGGTTACCCACAAAGGTTCAGACTTAAGAAAGGAATGTGACTTCTTTCCTTCAAATTTGTATTTATTTTGCACTTTCGAACTAATAGACTTCACATACTTGGCGGTTTACAAACCATACCGGAACCTAGTCATTCCATAAATAGAAAACTTTAAAACCGCTACTCCATCTCACTTAATCTCTATGTGTTTATATGCACTCGGGGAGCGTGACTTGAAATTGAGTCGCTCGTTGACTCACTTCTATCTTTTCAATTTCTTTAAATTATTCACGCACCATTGTTCAGAAGCACATTGTGCGCCTTTTCTTTGGTTATCTTTTTTATTTTGCCATTTTTTCCCTTTTGTTTAAATTTTTCTCTTTACTTTAAGCCTTTATCATAGTGTTAGTTAATTGTCTACAATATATTGAGTAATAAGGCCTCCTTAGTACTCTTCCGTATCTTACGATTACATTTATATGGTAAGCTATTGTTTTATAGAAATATAATTTTAAAGCCTGCACTTTTGACTGCGATGCACCCACCCCCCACCTACAACTTAGAACCTTTCGCGCAAAACAATTTTCAATGAGGTCAGTGGCCTCCTGATTTAATGAAAATGCCGGCCCTGTAGTATTTACCATGGGGAATCAAAGAAGTAAGCAGGTTGATCAAACAGTTCCGACCGTAATTCATGCATTTTCGGCATGACAATCATTGAGATGTGAGTCGACGATTTATTCTGGCGAAACAAATTCTTTTTTTTTTTTGAAAACGCAGCGGCTCTCAAACTTCAGCATAGTATACTCCTATAATTGTTTTCCCTTTGCTAAGATAATTCATTAGGACAGCTTCATGACTATTCCAGAAAACAATCGATGAAAAAACACCCTTTGTTTTCCATCTATTGTGCATATGTTTCCGATGTACATTAGTATATGGAATTTCTATTTATAGTAATTGATCGGCGCTAAAGATCGGATTTATTACGCCTACGGTATGCCAATAGAGCGGCGAAAATTTCCACTCGCACATGTTTTTGGTTGAATGCGAGCAAGCGTGGCACACAATTTTCATTCAATATGTAACAAATGCGAGATCTACTACCTCTCTAACCATATTGATTGGTAAACGTGCGAAATGCTTTTGTCAATTGTCACGATTTTTGGTCGTCGCGAAAGTTCGCCATTAACCACGCAATCGGTTTGAGTGCCGCCCAGGACAAGCATTTCATTCGCCCTTAATATGTGTAGGCGCGTTGCCTTGCAAAAACAAATACTTAATGGCAGCCCTGTAGGAAATTTTTAACATTTTTGCGAAAGCATTCACATCGACTCATTGAAAAACTGGCTTAACTGTGTTGTGGACATCCGCAATCATCTTCCGGTCAATATGAGGCCTGCCTAAACCTATGCTTTTACATCAATCAAGCAACCGGTGGCATTACAATTCCGAAATCAGGCTCTTCGAAGATTCTGAATCGAACGATAGCCGAAAGCTCCCATAGCATCAAAAAGTCATTGATAAGACGTATCTTTCCATATCTTTTGCAATTACCGAGGAAACGACGTCGAGACAGCGCACGTTTATCACGCTCTTTATTCAACCTAGCGACTTCGGCTCTAGTTCGAAAAGTTCCATTATTGCAGGACTATTAAGAGACAACGATTTCATCCAAAAGAAACCTGACTATCACTTTAAAGGTAACGCAAATATATGCTATTGGCAAAAACATATTGAAACACTTAGGTTTCTCCAAAATGTCTTCCAGAATTCACGGACGATGAAAATGTTTGATTTGTGAAATCAAGAGTTCAGATAGTGTGTTCATTTGATACCTTAAGTTTTTTGATTTCGAAAATTTCAATGAATGTGTATACCGCCCAATATATGCACTGTTAAAGGTATTTCATTGGTCGCGGGGACTTCAAAGCATTTATATTCCTTTTTTTTTTTTACGAACACAAACGATGAAGTGAAAAAACAAGAAAAAAAAGGACAGTCCATATGTAGGTTGAGCATAAGAACACACGGGCAGATGGACGGACAAGTAGGCAAGCTTATATCGATGTAATAAAAGGTAGTGTGGGTATCTCAAGCCCTTCTAGATATTGTGTACATCCGCACAAACTGAAGCTGAAGCTCCCTTATACCACAAGTGGTGTAAGGTATTCTGAAGCCTTATAAGATTATCTGTGTGTATCTAATCAAGGTTTTCTCCTCCTTTTTGTATATTCATTAAATGGAAAAGAAGTTTCTATTCAACTTGACATTTCTGTCAAACAAATTCACTTCAATTTTTGGCGATATTTTTAAAAATGCAGAAACTCAATACTTTTCAACGAAGGTTTAAACATATTTAAGCTTCGACTCAAGTGACGGCTTCTATTACTTATGCGCACAATTTATTAAAGGACACATTGGCTAGTTTGTGTAAATCTACATTTTTTTCTAATTGTTGTCTAATGAGCCTTAAAGAAAAAAAAAAGAAAAAAAGATTAACAAATTAAAAGCCAGAAAAACGAAAGGAAACTTGCGTAAGCTTAAGCACAATACAAAAAAAAAAAAAAAAATTACTTTGAAAATGTTTATAAGGGAAAAGAAACTGAGCACTTTAGTAGGAGCAACGAAAACAACAGCAAAATGCTGGAAGAATATTAAATCAACACATTTATAAAAGCGAAATATAATATAAGACAAACACCTGGTGTGCACCATAAGAATCATTCATTTGATTATAAACAACCGAATGAACAAAAGTGTAGTACAGTGCAGTAAGCAAAACAACAACACTCATCCGTCTATATATATATATATATATTTAAGTACGAATACGTAAGTATAAGGTACTCAAAGATACCAGATGATGATAATATATTGTCATCGTACACAAAACATCGACATATAGTTAATGCCAACAGTATGTACACTTTACACATTTGTATATACATTTAATGTTCTCACTGCTCTCGTGGCTTGCGAAGATTTCGTAATGCTAATGATGAAAGAAACAAACCAGTAATTTAAGTGCACTACGTGTATATGTATATATATATATGCATAAGTATAAAGTAAGATGTCGTAACCATAGCACAACCATGGTGTATACACTGTCTGTGAGTGCGAGTGACCGAGTGACAAGTTAATATACCCACACAGCTATCACCATGTCATTGGTAAGCATGTTGAAGTTGTAATTGTTAATATAACTAAATTACACTGATGAATGGCTAAATGAATGGATGCACGAAGGATAACATTAAAAAAAAATGCTTTATATTTATAAGTTCCTAAGTTGCAGATGAGTCTAAGTGCAACCGCAAATTATGAAAATTTTAGGGTTTTCATTAAAACAATCTTTGGTTACAAGCAATACATTAGCAGAAGATTGTGGAGATGTTAAGCGAAACGAAAGGAACGATACTTGCTATAGAATGCTTATTGAAAACTCATTTACATGTCATTAGTAACGAACGTAACTGTGAACAAGAAAACTACGAATTAAATCGTAACACGTTTAAGATAAACGTTGAACGTATGATAAAAAACACGAAAAACACAAGACAAAGATTAAGTGCTACAGTATTTCATAGCATGCCCATTAAGTGTACACTTAGAATTTCAATTTGTAAAAAGCATACAAAAAATCCATTTCCTTTTGTCTTTTAAGATCCTCAATGCTTTCCATGTGTTTCTAGCATGAACAGCTATTAAATGCCCTACGATTATAATTTTCTTATAAGGAACTTTCGACAAATCCTCATATTCCTTCTCATTGCCATCATTTTTACCATAAAACAAAAATTGAGAAAAATAGGGAAGAAGATGGAATTTTTATACTTTATAATATTGGATGGGCATGGACGGATTTTTCCATTTTTGTTCAAATACTCTACGAAAGAATACAAGCGGAAACTTTATAGTTCCGCTACTTTTAATATCTTGTGGTATATTAAGTTACTGCGGAAGTACGCAACACACAGAAGGGCTTCAGGTAGACCCTTCTTTTATAATACCTGTCTCTTATACACATCTAGATGTGTATAAGAGACAGCCCTTGTACCACAAGTGGTGTAGGGTATTCTGAAGCCTTATAAGATTATCTGTAGAATCTAATCAAGGTTTTCTCCTCCTTTTGGTATATTCATTAAATGGAAAAGAAGTTTCTATTCAACTTGACATTTCTGTCAAACAAATTCACTTCAATTTTTGGCGATATCGTTAAAAATGTAGNATCAATCTAAGCCTGTGTGTCCGTCTTATGTCTGTCCATTTAGTTTTGTGTTCAAGCTGCAGCTTGCAATTTTGAGATATTTTGATGAAATTCGGTGCACTGGCGTAGTTTGACCCAAGGACGAACGCTGTTGAAAATGGTTTGGATCGATCCACTTTTCCGACCACTCCCCATATAACGCCCTACTCTGGAAAGTCGTTATATGGAAAAAATTTGAAATTTTTAAAATTTCTCGGCAAAAGTGACTAAGTAGTAGTCTTTCGGCATTCTAAAATTGATGTGAAAATTTTGGACCGGCTAGGGTAATTGTCTGAACTACTTCTCGTATAACCGCTCCTGCGGAATCTAAAGCTTTATATGGTAAAAGAGTCAAAATTCCATATGAAGATTGGCTCATAATAGTAAATCAACGAAGAAGTCTAACTTAACGAGTTCGGACCACGTAGGTCTCTTTTTCGGATACCACCGCATATAAGGATTCTCGTGGAACGTAGACCCTTATATGCCAAACAAGCCTAGTTGCCAATTTTTTTGTGACGAAAATTTGCTCATGGCACTAATTAAATAAAAAAATTAAGTGAATCTAATTTGAATCACATTGGTCTACTTCTTCCACCACTTCCCAAAGGATATCTCATGATTTCTTAATAGCTGCAAGGAGCGTTTCAGCAAACAAAATGAACAGTAGGAAATTTGGATCACATGGGTCTATTTCTTTGGACCGCCATCACGAAAAGCAAAGTTTTATATGCAGAGAAAGTCGAACCTTCCAGTATATGCGAACCTTTAATATATAAAAATTATGGCTTTGCATGAAAATAATGTGTACTTTTTGGCGAATACCCGTACTAGACGAAGTGGTGTAAGGTGTATAATGGTCGGCCCCGCCTGACTATAATGTTCTTGCTTATGCTTTTGAGTTTCACGGACAATGCGGATACCTCCCCTGAACTACCTTTGAAGCTTCCTTATGGGCTTTGCAGTCGTTGGGATAAAATTAGTACGTCTTCAACCTCTGCTGACGGGCACAAAAGGCATCACGAGCAATCCATATTAAAATATTACTTTCATAACTACACCTAAATGTATACCACAAATTTGTATTTGTTAAAACGCTGGTAAGTAGGCGCACAAGAGCATTTTGCTTTTTCACCTAACGAAAAGAAACAATATATAAAACAATTCTAAGGATCGAGTTACGTTTACTTGTAACGCAATTAAGTGACCAGAAAGAAGAAATCAATCCACCAATATTGCAAAAAGTCTTGGCATGCTGAAACGGAGCAAGTAGCGCAAAACCAAACCGCTATAGAAAGTCAGGAGTCCCTCTTCCTAAGTCCAAATCTCTACAAGAATAGATATGACAAGGAGTTTACGTACGTACCTGCCGTGAAGGCTCAGCCTTACGATGCCCGATGGCACGCGGAGTGAAAAAATGTCACACACGCCCCGCAGTTAGCAAGGCTACACTGCAGTTCAAGAATAAGTAAATGTCTGATATGTGTAACATGTTCCTCCCTCTGGCAAGGATAAAGCCTATCTAACACCTGAAATACTTAATTTTCCCCAATGAAAACAAATTGGTCAGGTGTCAGGAGAAGGATTGCGGCTTGTTCCAACCGAATGAAATTGTCGCTAACGTGTACTACCAACAATGGCCGACTACCAACAGAGACCTCGTAAGGTAAATGAATTTTGGATTAGGATCAAATTCTCAATCGATTTAACCGCCTGTCTGTCTGTGTGTCTGTTCGTCTGTCCGTCTATATAATGTTTGTTGTAAACATTCTTCTGGCCGTGAAGATGAAGCTATCGACTTCAAATTGGACAAAGACATTGGAAGTTCCTACAGGTGGGTTGGTATCGAAAATCGTTCGAAAGACACTCTTCTTGTGTTACGTGTACTGAGGAAACCCCCCTTTTTTTAAAGGAATAAAACATCGGTTTTTCGCTCATTATTCGTAAACTGCAGCAGATAAGTCTACATAAATTTGAACGTATGGGCGTATGGGCGTTCCTATGAAAATATGAAAAATTGACCACACCTATCTAATATCATAGGCTATCAAAATTTAATCTTTTCTTCAATACGTTTAAAACGCGCAGAACCAAGCTTAAAAAATCCCACAAAATATATAAATTCTTGATCACTTTCAAATTCAGAATGCATCCCAACATGTTTGTGTATTTGTCTGTCCATATTTGCGTCTGGCCAACTGTATAAAATCTATGATAAACATTCCCCCGTTTACAAAAATGAAGATATCCCCTATAAATTTGGGAAAGAACCTGAAAATGAACCAAACCAGACAATGGACACGGCTACAATGCCCACACGCCTGTACAATAAAAACACCTTTGTTTGCCGCGTTGGTTACTTGTTACTTATAGTGTACAACACACACACGATATAAATTTTCCCTTTTATTCTGATATAGAAAGAGGCAACCGTGCACAGCCAGTATGAAATATCGAGTATGAAAATTTAGTTCTGTCCTTTTTTTCAGTCTTTTTTAGGATTAAATCGGTAGAGAAAAGATTGGGTCACGACCGAATATAATTTCCTGAGTTGTTTTCGTTGCATGTGTTGTGAGACAGATAGGCGGACGGACGGATGGATGAACAGGCATAAATCGGTTTAGAATTTGATGCTGATCAAGAACATATAACGTTTTGGCAAAACGAATAGATTCTTCATTCTTCAGTGATGGCTATAACAAGTTGATGGAATTCAAGAAATCTTTTTTAAATATTTGAAAAGTTGTAATCAAGTAATCAAACGCGTTAAAAAGAAATTTTCTTCTTAATGCTTTCTAAGTAATATCGTTCATGACTTCCATTATATCATTTCATGCTCTTCGGTTTATTATGCATATTTTTTTAATGAACTATTATAATAATGATAATGATGCTTCTGCTTTATATAAATGGTTACTTATCTTTTGTTATTTTATTGTATGCTTTGTTGGTTGCTTTTTCTTTTATAAAGCCTCTCCGACAGTCTCTAAAATAGGAATCACAGAAGCAAACGATAATCTACAGAATTACCTCGACGACCCTCACTTCATAACGGTTATCATTACGTATCAGGTAATGTCCAGTCATAAAGCTTTTTTTTGGTTTTATAAAAAAGTTTTTACATTTGATTTTTTTCTTTTTTTTTTTTTTTCAATATTTTAAATTTAAATAAAAAATGACTATAAAGGTAGTGTGTCCAGAGAAATTCAGTCACGAAATAAATTATAAATAAAGCAAGACAGCAAAAAAAAAAAAAAAGGAACGAACAAAACGAAGTAAATTATATTCCTTGCAGGCCCAGCATCTTAAATAAATAATTGTAAGCAACATCGCTATGGCATATGCGCGGCTTTTAATGTATCAGCTTTTAAAGGTTTTTTAACGAAAAAGAAATAAATACGCAACAACATTATTAAATCTCCTAACCAGCCTACAATTATTCATATAACGACTTACCAAAGTAAAACATTGTGGTCGAAAAAGTGGTTCGATCCGGACCATTTTCAATTCTTGAGCCTAAGCGTAGAAATGTAACAAATTTCATGAAAATATCTCAAAAATTTGTGGCCTGTAGGTTGAACACAAGATTATTAAACGGACAGACAGATAGACAAGCTTGAATCAAATGAGAAAGTGATCGGTATACTAAGGGGTGAGTCTATCTCACGTCCTTCTTGATGTTGCATATTTCCCCACAAACTTAATATGCCCTTGTGCCACAAGCGATGTAGAGGAGATGATAAAATAATGTATTACTCGAAGATAGTGGTTATTGTTAGCTATACGTTTCTTCCATTTTCCTGGCAATTCGGAGGCACCGATCCAAAAGATGTGTTCATCTTTTAAACGAAATAAGCAATAATCACCCGCCTGGCGCAGGTAACGTAACATCCTTGCCAATAATAGTAGGAGATGATACAAATGATTACAAATTAAAGGATTATGTACAAGTGGGCATGAATAATTCCATGCGGACTGAAAATATTTCAAACTTGAAGGATGTGCTATGCACACTTCATTCCTTTAACAAACCTAATAAGGGGAAAGAAAGAAATTACATACTACTTTTTCTGAATTTTAATATCGGCTTTTGTACGATATTTAATTGGAAAATAGGACGTAGGTGAATTCACTTGAATTATTCTATCACGAATGTGATGTGCGTATATATATCGGTTTTGTTTCAATTTATTTTAATATTGATAGCAAAAGTTAGCTCCATTGGATAATATTGCATAGGCAATTGTATAAATAATCAAACTAAAGCGTACTCAACGTAGTTTCTTGGCACTTTTAAGAGGTGTAGTTCTGTGCCAAAAAAATACAAATTTGCGGGAAATTTTACTTTTTCTGATTAGTTCGAGTGATAGCGCTACCAAATCCTTACAAATGATGAACAGTGGAAGCGCCACGACATTCTAAGCTCAAATGGCGATTAACTCACCTCTCTGCCTTATTTGGGGATGTGGGCTAGGCTTAGTATATTAAGATTTGGTCCTACCCAATGGACCCATCGGTAAAGAGTGCTACTAACCACAGCTGAAAAACAGACGCGATATGCCGAAAGTCCTGATATAGTGACTTTTCAATACAAAAAAACCCGTCCACATATAGCAAAACTCGCCATTCGTGGCCCCATTATCAGCAGACATTAGGAGGGGTTTCTATAGATATATAACGACAAAAGTCGCCATTCGTGATCCTGTTATCAGCAGACATGAAGAGGACTTCAATAGATATCTTATTGTTTCCTTGAACAGTGATTCGATTCTTATAGTGATATTCAAATATGAGTTCTTTTGAGGATAATCTCAAACAACCAGAAATTTTTCAATATGGAATTCGCAAATTGCCTGTGGAAGTGGAGAAAAGTAGTAGCCAGCGCCGAACAACGATTTCGATTGCTTGGTTTTTCATATTAATCGGCATCTTTTACCACAAAGAGAAGAATCGAAGTAATTCCTAATTCCAATATGATTTATCAAAATATATAATGGTTGTAAAAATTAGTCCCATATTTGCATACCATGTCCTGTTTATGCATATTGTTTGCTAAGCGTCCAATTTTCAATCTTAATCTGGCAGAGATAATAAGGGGAAAAAAATGTACAAAGCTGTAAACAAGCTGGCCATTTATTGCCGTAGAGAGAAAGATAAAAATCTAAGATTCAAATTAAAGTTGACATCTTTGACTTCGAGTTCTATTGGTATATTGAGTTATGAGTGAACCTATTAAACGATTAAACAGGAATTAGAAAAAAACCTGAATCAAATTCGCTCTGATAGATCAAATTTCACTTGAAAGTGCGAATAAGCAGCTAAACGATCATAGCAATCGTGCCATTTATACTAATCGAAAAGGAAAAAAAAAATATTCAAATATTTACTAAATCTAACATACCACCGTATGCCGCTTAATGTCGCATAAATTTCCCATGTCTCTTAAAGAGCTTTCCTCTTTCAGGAAATTACAATATAGTTTGAAATATTGTGCAAAAAAAAAAAAAAGAACAATAATAATAATAATAATAATGCGCTAACATAACCATTTGCTGAGAACTTAACAGTTTTGATAGCTGTCTAATTTCTTATTGCATTTTATTTTTCATTGGAACATTACGAGCACATTTCCGCAAGGAACTAAAATTTTATGCAACTGACACATTACGCCACTACAGACTTTTCTCTACATCTATTTACTTTTGTAACGTAAACAACGAGATGGAAAAACCAAAGAAAAAAAAAACAGTTTTGGCATTTTTACTAACCTTCAGACACTTTACTTCTGGATTGGTCGCTCAAGAAATTGATGAATTTTGCACATAATTCTTACCATCATAGTAAAAATAAGATAACATTTTCTAGTCTAGACACGTATACACATGTACGTACACGTAACTAAATAATGATAATGGTGATGATGATGATGACGACGATGATGATGATGATGATAATGATGCGTTAGGACAACAGAAGTCAATTTTAATCCATTAATTTTATGAATATACATGAATAGTTTATAAAGTTCGGAAAACATATTTCCAACTACGGTACACAATTCAAGAACAATGGTTTCCCGCACAATCTACAGAACAAATTCTTGAGAACAAAAATGTCAAGTGGATGATTCTCTGGGGTGCAATTTTCCAATTATTTGATTCAAGAAAATTCGATTAACATAAATTTATAAATATTTTATGGTTTTTGTTTAATGGTTTGAGCAGCAAAAAGCTTTTTCCCATTTTTTCCCCTAAATATTGGTCATAAAAATATTATACTTTTACACCTAAAGCTATGTAATGGAAATTCTTTATTTTCATCTTGAAGCAGCATGGCTTTTTGCGTGCCAAAGATTATGGTAATAAGTTGCCCGAGAATATATTTCACGAGAGAAATAAAACTAAATTCTTTAATGCTGACATAAAACATAAAGCATTCTTTGTCATTGGTAGCACAATGCTGAAGTACTTTATATTCAATTCTTTTTTTCTAGAAAACTTTTGCTTATGCAGCGAATTTTTGTTGTAACAGTTCTTTTTTTTGTGAAAAGACTAATTCTCGAAAAAGGAGAGGTTGTAAGAAATATCAAAAGAGATTTAATCTCAGAATTTCGGCGAAATATTTTGGAAACTTTCCAATATATTCTCGAATGGACAATGCAGAGAAGCTTAATAAACGATTAGTTAAATAAAATAAAACCTATGTGCAAAAGTAACACATCCCGCAGTAGATAGTGTAAGCGATAAAGGAAGGCAATCTTTCTGTATTTCTCATAACAATCTCTGTCTCCCGCACTCTCCCTAACTCATTCTCCCTCTCTCACCACACGGTTCGCCATTTAAGAATGGATTTCGGCACCTATTCCTTCGTCAACTTTTTTCCCACACCTGCTTCATGACGTATTGATGTCACAATTTTGAAAGTTTTCCCACAGCTACTTCAGCTTCTTAAGCATTCCCCTTATGTTTGCAAGCCTCATCATCCAATTCGAATCAAGAAATTGATCCAAGAAACCTGGAGGTTTTCAGAACTCCAACATTGCAGAACCAGACGCATGGGCGAAAACCTACAAAATTCGTTTAAAAATCTCAAGAGTATTTGCAAGTCATCTGATGGCAGAGAAAAGTGCACTTACTTGCTTGTTAAAAAGCCAGAATATGATGAAAAAAAAAGTGCGCAATTTGTTCCACAAATATTTTTGAAAGTTTTCTTTACCCCGAACCGAAGCGTATACAAAAAGTTTTGATATAGCTTCAAACAAATTAGAATCTTACAGTCGGACAAGACCCAGTCTTATATAAATAGTTTTTCAAGCACAGCCTTCAAACGATCTGACACGATCCATTTCCAATAGAATTCCTCCATGGATAAATACATGCATAATACGCACAAGTGGACAGGCAGACTGTGTACCAGGCTTGACCAAAATATATTGGATTTATCGATATGTACATTGAAAGCAGTAATATATGGATAGACAGAGAGCCTTACGTAAAGAGTTTTTCAAGCACAACCTTCAAACGATCTGACACGATCCATTTCCAATATAATTCCTCCATGGATAATACGCACAAGTGGACAGGCAGCCTGTGTACCAGGCTTGACCAAAATATATCGGATATCGATAAGATATGTACATTGAAAGCATGGATATGGATAGACAGAGAGGCGGACAGGCAAGTCATATGTAGATTAAAATATCTCGTAAACTGCCGCCTATAAGCTTAGGCGCTTAGGTGAACCGCACTACATTTCATCAAAATAAATTGAAAATTATGATCTGTTGGGTGAACACAAAAATATATGAGCGGAAATTGAAGAGGCAGGAAGGTCTAAAAGATAATTCTGAATAAATTCGTATATTAAAGGGCGAATCTATGTCAAGTCATTCCGCTTATTGCACCCACCTTCAAAGACTTAATGCACGTGACACGTGGCAGTTATAAGAATTGCTAACTTAATACTTAAAAACAGGCAAACAAAGTTGCAATTTGTGTCGGTAACTAAATGAAAGCAATGGATAAATGTAATGCCAAGATATGTTAATCATGGCCAATGGTATGTTAATCATATCTTTGTTGATTTACTGGCTATATCGTATTATCAAATCAAAATAGTTTGAAACAAGAGATTCATGCAAATCTTAGATAATATTATGGAAGATTGCATCTCTATTAGACATAAGATGTAGATGTTCATTCAACGATATTAAAACGAAATTTTGTTTCTTCATAATATGATTAATTACTTATCATATATACATAGATATATATATATATATATACATATATATACATATATATATATACGTATATATTGCAATATATATATTAAATTTTCTTTTCATTTAAAAGCCATATATAGAAATATAAATATTTATTACACTACATTGTATATTTAAATGTATTGTTTATTTTCGTATGCATTTAATATTACACACCTTAATGAAATTTCCGGTAGGTAAAGGCAATTTGTTGAATGGCTATTAAAAAATGCAAAGCAAAATGTGCAACAAAAATTTTATAAGTATTCTTCTATCTATCTACCGCAACAAATTTTATGACATAACAGACACTTTGTGCTTAGGAATAACAAATGCATACGCATGATTTATTTTCTTTAGACAACAGACATATGGATCTAAGTACATGCAATAACATGAAACAAATGAAAATGTAAGGACAGAACAGACTATCAAATGTAAAACCGAAACTAGTATACCATGTCTGTGGCTTAGACACATGCTTATGCCACTTATATGCAGTAAAATATGAGATGAGATGAGATGACGCGTAACTACATAGAATATTTATAGAATCTGTATATCTCCATGTGGTAGTATTATGTGTGTCTCTGTATACACAGAGACGCCAACACCACTGATGCATATACCAACCTATGAGGTTAAACAAAACATATAGAGGCTTACGTGCATGCACATATGTCTGCAATATGATGTGATGTTGGTTTGCTTGTTTACGGAATATTGTTGTCACAAATTGACCAAAATGTCGTATACATTTCTATGTAAACCTGTATGTCCACCACCAGTATATGCTGCCGGACATATATACATATATATATATGAGCTTTTAAAACTCTTAAATTTCAAAAATCTCTTACAAAACAAACATTATTCTATGATAGAAACCACTTAACAGCGTTGACAGACTGTTTTATAAGCCGACTAAACTTAAAAAGGTGATGAATTTGAAAATGTTATGAAAAATGTTTTTTCGCCATGTACGACACGTGTACGTACACATCATTTGTTTTTATGTCTCCTCAGAGAGTAATGACCATTATTAACAACAACAACATTTTTGCGATAATTTTACTTTAAGCTTTTCATAAAAAAAAAAAAAAAATCGAACTTAATTTTCTCATTTTAGTTGCAAGCAAACTTTTACTACCGTCAAGTATGCGTATAATCAAAAGTCTGCATCGGAGATATACGCCGTAAACGACATTCCATTGTCCGTGTTTGTGTTTTCCTATGCGATAGAATTGCTCCCTATTCGGAATCACTGTTCGTTTTCTCTCTTTTTTCTACATTTTATTTAAATTTGCTTAAAATAATGGTGAAAATTCTACAATTTTCTACTAATGTTATTACACTGACATTCATATATGGGATAAAGTTTCGTTCCTAAAAAAAAAAAAAAAAAAAAAAAACGTATATATAAACATATATATAACAACACATGTAAATATAAACATATATATGTATATATGTAAAAAAAAAGTAAATATATATTTATATATATAAACATATAAAGTAAAATCAAATTGCACAAATTTTCAACTTTCTAACAGTGGGCTAGAGTTAATGATATTTTTCATGAAAACAAACTTTTTCTGAACCAACAATGGAATTCGTTTAATTTTGTACAGGCGAGACATTCACAAAGGGTAAACAAAGAAAAAATAGTAAGCAACGTATACGAGGCTAAAATAGGAAAATGGCTGAAACTCTTTCTCATTTTGAAAAAATAATAGTTTATTGCACTCTTGATGCAGTTAAGAAAATTAAGGGACCATGCAACATATCCATAAATTATTTGATTTTTCGCAATAATCTACTGATTGCGGAGCTCCTGACACACTTAAAGATTGTTGTGAAAGTTTTGCAGAGTAACTTATTGTGTAATAAGTCTATTCACTATTGTGCAATGAAAGGTATTTTCACTTCAAACCAATCACTATTCTAAGACATAAGTCTATTAGCTTATATGTGTAAGCCTCTTGTAAACCCAGCAGAACCTATGCGGCAGTGAAGGAGTGTTGGAAAAATTTCGCAAGTTAATGCTTTTATTATTTCGGTAGTCGGACAGGAACAAGAAGAATTTTGACTTCAAGTCAACTATTATTCCGAAAGCCTGGCATGCCACTGAGTTCATTAACTTGTTTGTGAATCTGTTGAAGAGTCGAAACTAAAGGGTGTGAAGATAAATTTCAATTTGTCTAAGAGAGACACCCACCAATTGTCTTAACAGAGTCCTATGAACGCTCCAAAAGAGCTCTGTTATGTAGTTACGATTAAGATATGATTTGATTTGGAAGCCCCCTCCAGCCAAATTAGGAAACACAAAATATTATTGTGGACACCCCATGAATCCTACACATGTGACTTTCAAGCAAGCTAAAAAAACTCAAATCGGTTTTTTAGAACTATTTTCACTATATTTTTGAAATTTGATATGCTAGCAAAGCGTGTAAAGGTTAACTCCAATTTAATTAGCAAAGACACCTACCATTTCCCTCAATACTGCTATATAACCGCCGGAAATGCCGATTCATCAGTACGTTTCCAAATGCAAGTATAACTTAATCCTTACTACTTAAAAGAGTCTTTTTTACAGCGTTCAGAGAGCTCTCTTAAGGGAGATGGTAGTTGTCTTTGCTAAATAAATTCCAATTTATCTTCAAAGCCTTCAGAAATTATTCTGATATTAAAAATTATTATGACAATTTTACGGAACAATACCTCGTATTACATTATAGTCTCTGGGCAATTAAAAACATTTCACTTCAATATCGGCCGATATTAGGAAAGTTCGCGAAATACGTCCAATCATTTGTTTATCCGGTGTATAATTAGTTGTTAAGTTTAAGTTACGTTTTAGTTCGTTTTTTTAATCGAAGGATCCTTTCAGTTTCCTCTATGCTCTGAACTTAGCTCCTTTGGTTCACAATCGAATGCTGCTATAGAATGGAAGATCAATAATGACGAACTAAAAGTCACAGTTGAACAACTTAAATAGCAAAAGTGTGTCGACAATATTTCGAGAGTGAAGAGATTAATTAAAAAAATTTAGGAAGACTGGATCAACTAAATAACTTGAAAGTCCTTCGACATAAAAGGTCATTCGTAAAAACGTTACTGAGAATCCGTGGGCACCAATCGCACAGGGGTTAAGTATTGAAATAGCAGATAGTTTCGGCTTTTGGTGGAAATTATGATGATTTCTATAGAACTTAAGTAAATTTTTTTACTGTGAAATACGTAAAGTTGGTAACTCTGTTTATTCAGAAAAACATTCTCTTCACATATTCTATATCTCTTTGCGGTAAGAGGGTGAAAATTGTGCTCTTCGTTGTTATTTATATTTGCTCTTCCAACTGATGCTTAAAAGTTCCAACTGTTGCTTAAAAGTTGCAACTGATATTCTGAGCATGAGAATATAAAATAGCTCTGATTGAGCGAAACATGTCTTACAAATGTCAGACCCAAGTAAGCTTTTTTCTACGGAAATAAGTAAGAGTTCACTCCATCCATATAATCGGCCAAGGCTGAAATGCAAACCACAATAAATTTCATCAAAAAATTCAATTTTTGTACGGTATAAGTAAGACTTCACTCCATCCGTATATCGGGCCAAGGTTGAAATGCAAGCCACAATAAGTTTCATCAAAAAATTCAAATGTTCAAGAAGGACAAAAGTGTGTTCAGCACTGCCGAAAATCGGCGAAAATTGGGCTTTACTTTCCCACGAGGTGTGTTCTACACAGATAAACATTTCGAGCGTTTTCTCATAAAACATTTCAATCCTCATGCTTAAAAAGCTTAAATGACTCATTGACCAATTGACCTTGGGAAAGTACACAATTGGTAGCAATGATTGCTAAGGAAGTTTAATATGCCTGTGACAAATGTTGCGTAGATCTTATTGAAAACATTGCTGAAATTTGACCTCCACATCAATGCATCTCAGTATTATTGTATATGAAGTTTGTGCGGATGTATGAACAAGAACTTCAGGTAGATCCACTTGTTATTATACCGATCGATCCAGAATCACTTTGTAAATTTGTCTGTCCGTCTGTCCGATATTTTGATGAAAATCATTTGGAAAAGTCATTATGTGAATAACTGTAGGATGATGTAGGGTATTTAATAGTGCGCCCTGACCCACTATACAATATTTACTAGTTTAATTTTTAGTTTATTTTCTTAAATAATCTCATTAATAGAAACTGTGATAATTACATGAAAATAAAAAAAAGAAACGGTATAAATAAAAATAAAACAAAAGCTCATTTATAATAAACTATTTGTTTACAATGATGATTACAATGAAAGACTGTTGCAAAAGTTTTAGAAGAGAGCTCCCTATTCATTCAATATATAGTAAATAATGCAATTAAAATAATTGGAAAATAGAATCAACAAAGGTTTACAATGGAGTGAGGAAGATAACTTGTCCTCGACAATGCAATGAAAGGAATTTTAGAGGGTCATTAAAGTCATATTTGTAGAGGTTCACATTTTAATTAATTTTATTAAATTATAAATTTGTTCAAACTACAATCTCCAGCGTATTTAAAGTAAATTAAACTAACATCCATTGCAGGAACCTTTCCTATTTCCCCCTCCTATTAAGGTTATTTGCGTCTGTTGACAGTTAATTTATTTATTCATAAAATAATTGCAATATCAGCGGAAATTCACATATTAAGCTCATTTAATTTTTAGGTAGAATGAACATTTTCGCATTCCACGCATTCATAGTGAAATGCGAAAATTAGATATCTTGCGAAGGGATTTCCCAAATTTGAAAATATAATCGACAGTCAGTGCCAGGAATTCATAATTGTTTTGAAGAATAATTTCTGAAAATAATTTGATCAGAAAAAGTCTGCGGACGCCTTTCTGCAAATGAAGTCCAGAGTTGAGTGGTGCAAGCAGAATTGACGTTGACGCCAAGGATAAACATAATAGAATTTTCCGTTACACCCCCTTTGAACTTCACCTAACAAATACCAAATTCCAGGCATAATTGTCAGATATTATTTATTCACCTATGTATTTATTTATTTAATTTTTCTATTAGACTAATTCGGCTATAAAAAATCATTATCAGCCGGATATATAGTTAGACTATTCTTCAAACCACAAATCTTAACTTAAAATGATTATCATCATAGATAGTTTGTCAGTCATAAAAGCGATTCGAAACTCCTTAAATTTCACGTGAGCGAAGTAAGGAATACCGTTGCCACTTACGAAGAGAATATTAAAATCTCTTGGATATTAAGTCGTTGAGTTGGTCGCTCGAGATATGAGCGAGCAGACCCAGCAATCAAATGCACGGCTTCCGTACCTTTAGTTATGGACGACACACGGGAAAAACTTGACTTTCAAAAATATGTTAAGAAAAAAATTAACGAAAAAATCGATAGTAGTACCAACCATTCTAGTAACACATTAACTCCCTACTATTATCTCCCTCCGCCGCTATATCCAATCAATATATTATTGTTATTAATTGTGTGGGTAATCTTCGACGCAACCTAAAAGATCTGTTGCACTCTCCCGAGCCCCTAGCCATCAAGTTTTAGGATTCTTATGAATCCCGGAAACTTCTTTGGTTCAGAGCACCATACTGTGTTTCGGCGTTATGAAGTGCTCGCCAAACACTTGGTGTGTGATGGCAGAATCTGCATGAATCGGTATCGGAGATACCGCTGTTATGTAGACGGTACCTGAGTGAATTAGACCCCATGTAGAAGCCTGTGACCAAGCATAGGTCGTTCCTTCTTAGTTCCAGTAGTTTGTGTGTTATGCCGGAAAATGTTATGAATCTGTTTAGTTGCGATACCAGCCTATTTATATGGCTTCTTCATACGCCACACAAAGATACAAATCCTGCCATGGTTCCTCGTGTCCCCGTGTTAGCTAGACAGTCAGCGCTTCCGTTGCCCTCAATACTCGTGTATCCAGCCATCCCAATTAGGTGCAAGTAATTGGGCTTGACTAGCAGGCACCCCAACACGAGCCTAGGGCTTTTTGGTCTACGAAGAACGCAAGGAAAAAATCTGGCATGCTTCCAGAGAGTTGCCGGGTTATATATGCTTCAACATATGTTATAGCAAGTACCGGTTACCAATTATTTCCAAGTTAATATTACATACACATATAATCTGAAGAAGAACCATTTGCTGGGATGGGCATGGCTTGGCTGGCATGCGGTTCCGCAAAATTGCGAAAATTGGTCGGTGGGTGGATCGCTGCCAAACCAATATAAGTTCTTTCGAACTGATATCGCCATGTTCCAAAAATATTTGAAAATATTGTAGAGAATGATGGAAAATACTAGTACACGTTGTACAAATTTTTCCCAACAAATGCCTTTTTCAATTGAGAAGGTGATCAAAATTTTTGCAATCGTCTAATATATATATATATTGTTATGGAAATGCCAAATCTACTTTCAAGCCATCTAAGTGATTTTTCTAGGCCGACGAAAAAGATTAGTGGAAGAGTGGATTAACGGATTAAAAATGGCGCCACGAACTTTGGTAATAGTAATATGCTTGTATGCATCAAGTTCTGATTTAAGCATGGCCGTCTGTTCGTGGGGCTACCCGTCCATCTGTGTAGTGTTTGATGTAAATTATCTCCTGGCCGTTTAACTGAAGGCATCGACTTCAAATTTGGCAGAATCATTGAAGTTCTTATAAGCAGTTCGGTATTGCAAATGGGGCAAATTGGTTAAAGGACACGCCTACAGTACCACGTAAACTGAGACCACATCAGGGGTAGAAAATTGGTTTTCTTCAAAATAGAATATTTGCGGAAGGCAAAGTCAGTCGGAAAAGAAGATTTGAATCGAAAAGAAAATGCTGTCCACTAATGCTGTCAAACTAAATAAACTGTAAATAATCCTTACCTTGAAGAAATTGATTGTAAATAAAACCACGATCTAGTGATACGAACCGTATCAAGAGAAGCACATTTCGTAAGAATATATATACTATGTATATATGTAAGCCATTTCATCCAATTTAATTTAATCGAGAAGAATAAATACTGAAAACGAAAAGCTAATTTCGTACTGTAGGTAATATGAACAATCATCTAGCGAAACTTAAGTAGTCATGGAAAATTTGATGCCAAAAACTTGAAAAAATTTTATGTCTGCGTGTGCGCTTAATAGCGAAAACGATAAGAGAAAAGTAGCTATTCTTCTACGACTAATGACTGAGAAAGGAGATAGAGTCGTAAAAATATATAATGGTTTTAAATCTGGTTTAAAGTATGCCGAAGTACTTAAACAATTTGGTAATTATGTTGAACCCAAAGCCAACAAATCATTTTTTAAGCAAGCAGCAATAAAATAATTGATGAAGTGATCAAAAAGCCCTCTAAAGTATCCCAGTCAACAATTGCAAAATAACCGTGGTTTTAAGAAGAAGAAGAATGAATAAAGGAATAAAGTTAGCAACCAAATCTAGAGTTAATTCGTGTTGTTCGTGTATTACATAAACTTTCGATATTGCTGTCTTATGAATTCGACGGACGGACGGATAGAAAAATATTCATAAATCGTTTCCGCTATTCATATGCAATCAATTGAAATAAGACTGCAATAAGTGACAAAAATTGAAAGCATCTAACATGCTTGCATAACAACTGCTAAATAAACAAGAGAAGGAATTCGTTTATATGCGCGGCTTAACGCATACCAGCAAGTAATTTATTTAGCTTAACAACATGTTACCATACATAATAAATGATGAAGAATAAAAAAAAAAATCAAAGGCGCCGAAAGTGTTTTCTTACTGCAGGATACTAGAGATATTTTGAAAAGAACTGCAAGGATTTTAAAAAATTCTTAAAGGTAGACCTTGAAAAACCTTTTCTCTGCGTTACAAGTACATTAGTCTTTAAATTGAAAATGCACCAATTCGATGAGTCAAGAATTTCATTAGTTTACTTCTATAGGCACACTTCTATACACAGCGTTCGTGTCTCCTCCCCTGCACGTTCTGTGCATTATCTGATTCATTTGACTCCAGACAAAAAAGATCTCTACTTCTCTTCTAATTCCCTTTTAATTGAAGACTTAGCAGCACCGAAGCAGACCGGGCCAATTGGATCTGCTTCATGGCCAGCAGTCCATGTTGTCCGTCTTTTGTAATACACACAGGGGAATGAGAAACATCCACTTTCCTTTGGTGATTTCAATACGGAAAAATTGTGAACGCTTGATATTCTGAGTAAGCGAATATAAAATAGCCCTGATTGAGCGAAACATGCCTTACAAACGTCGAAAGCCAAGTCAGACCCAAGTAAGCTTTTTTGTACGGTATAAGTAAGAGTTCACTCCATTCATTTATCCGGCCAAGGCTGAAATGCAAACCACAATAAATTTCATCAAAAAATTCAAATATTCAAGAAGGACAAAAGTGTGTCCAGCACTGTCGAAAATCGGCGAAAATTGGGGTTTACTTTTCCACGAGGTGTGTTCTACACAAATAAAAGAGATATGTCTGCAAACTAAGCTCTGTCAGCTGTCCCTACGCTCTGATCTGTTCGTTCTGCAGTTGCTCATATGCCACGCGCCACATTACTCAGACTGTTTACTTTACCTCATTTCAAACGCTCCACGGTCTATTACTTCCTCGTGCATCAACGCAAACAAACATTGTTGTCTTCTATTTATATTCTCTATCTGCAATCTGTCCTTATAATCGCCATAGCTGCAAGAAAAGAAAGCATCTTTTAAATAAATGATCATTGAAAAAATTATGTGATCACTCTTTGCCCACCGTAGAAACTGTGGCGATTTTTAAAAGAATTATTAACCGAACGCGACGATTATGGCAAAAGTTTTACGACTTTCGTCCGCTTATCTGATTTATTGCACTAATCTCTTTATCACTTCGTCTAAGTTTAATTTAAAAATCCGCTTTTAAGTAATAAAAATTTTTATTTACACATATTTCCTTATTTTTATGTATTTTTCCTCTTAATACCACCCACTGTTACTTGCTTTTTTTTTTTGTTTGTTTGTATGATCTGCAAATTTCTTTTACTATTTGTTCAAAATTATACTCAGCTCATTGTGATAAAACCGACAACGACCATTTAAATACACTCACCCACCATCGGCAACGTTGCACATTTTATGTGCTGCTGCTGTTGCATCCAAAGGAAAAACGTGGGGTAAGAAAAAGAAAATCAAACAATTTTACGGAACATTTCTTACAAAACGGGAAAATAATTTATGTTAAAGGAAAAAAAAAAAAGAAGAGTAAAACGCAGGAGTGTGCACAAAAAGAGTTATGCAAAGCTTGAAACGAATCAAATATACTCAGTACTGTTTTGTTTGACTTTCAAAGATAAATCTGTATTCTTGGATTTCATGAAGTTATTGAAAGTTTATTTTCTTTAAAACTCAATGATTATGATCAATTTTCGAATTTTCAAAAAGAAAAACAACAACAACTAGAAACATCATAGTCTTGCAGCTATTTATATAACGAATTTTAACAAGAAGGCATTTTATGGGAAGCGTTCGGATAATTGT
>KK500192.1:97323-108277 GCA_000688715.1 Glossina pallidipes | reverse complement strand
AAGACAATCATGAAAAATGTTAAAAATTAAAACTTGTTTTGAAGGACTTACTTACATCCATGCCAACTTAATATACCCGGTACCATTAGTAGTGTAGGATATAAAAAGAGGAATTATTTGTAGGGTTCTTATTTTCTATACATGTGACTTAGATGCATTTTTCAGTACCCGACGTGTTAGGAACCTCGTATATATTTCAAACTTTACATGCGCACGATTTGACAAGCCATCGTAAAAACTGAAAACAATATTTGCTTAACATGGATGAGCCTTTGATCCACAGTTTACCGGGTTTTCGAATTCGAGTATTAATCGCAATAGCATATAAAGCGCGTAAAATTAAATTTTTTCCGGTTATAAAAATACTTTGGTTACGAAGATTCTGCTTCTAATATCGAGAAGAACTTAGCACAGATCTACCTTTCATCATACCGATTGGATCGTTTTCAGAACTAGTTATGTTCGTCTGTCCTTCCGACTTTCTGATATATATCCATATATCTTTACGTTTACCCTACAAGTCACGAGCGTACCACAAATGTGTGTGTGAGACCCATGAGGAAATGGTACCGTCTTTTATTACGCCAATTCGGAAAATGGTTCTACTTTCTCTCTAATGACTGCAGGTATTTTGGTATTCAACATGTCGCAAATTTTTGAGATATTTTGACAAAATTATGCTATGCTGGCGCATATTCTCTCGACGAAAATAAGGCCATTTGGAAAGGCCATTAAATTTGAAAAAATTTATAAATTATGATATTTCGGAAGAGACTATATTTTGGCCCCGCTACCATATTAAAAATTTTTACAAAACCCGGCGTGTCTACGAGAGCAAAGACAAGTTTGTACGGTTTTAGTATGAAGTTTAGTCCAAAACAGCGATTAGTATAAAATTTTATTATAAATTTAGGTAGGCCCGTCTTTAATGTACTTTTTCATGTATGGACTTCTTAAAACGTCAACAATATCTATTTTAAAAATAAATGAAAACACTGGGGTGGAGCTGAATCAACTATTAAATACCCTTCCCCATATTATTTACCGCGATTTTCATTTTTTTCGTAGAACCCAAAAATTATACCCTCTTTGTACCCTACATCACTTGTGGTACACGGTATATTAAGTTTATGTGGACGTATGAAAACGCAGAAGCGCTTATGATGCACCCATTTTTTTTTTATACCATATATCGATTCGGAATCATTTTCTAAATCGATCTAAGTCTGTCTGTCCGTCTGTCCGTTAATGACTATTCATTTAAAATTTGTGTTCAAGCTTTTTGAGATATTTTGATGAAATTTAATACAGCGAGATGTTTTAGCCCAAGGACGAACTCTATTAAAAATGATTCGGATCGGTCCACTTTTTCGACCAATCCCCATATTACGCCCTATTCTGAAAAATCGTTATATGGAAAAAAATTGCAATTTTAAAATTTCTCGGCAAAGGTGGCTAAGTAATAGTATTTCGGCATTCTAAATTAGTATAAAAAGATTGGATCGGCTGGGGCAATTTTTCAAACCCTTCTCGTATAGCGAAAGCTGAAGTTCATACGACAGGAAGGTATCATAATAGTGATTTAACATAAAAAAATTAACTGTCCCAAATATGGACCATCTCGGCCTGTTTTTCGATCCTACCCTAATAACGATTTTCACGAACATTGATTCTTTGTATAGCAGAAAGATCTAAGTTTTAACAAGTGGTGATGGAAATTGACTCATAATATTATAGTAATTTTATAGAAAAATGAACTCTACAAAATTAGGACAATCTACGCCTATTTTTGAAACCTGCCCTATGTAAGGATTAAACTTGTACTACACTATGTTGCGTTTTGGGCCCGCTTCCCCAGAACTGCGCACATGAAAAATGTGCCTTTATATATAAACAAGGTATAATTTTTGTGTTCTATAATAAAAATAAGAATGGTATTAGACAACGCGGTATAGGGTATTTAATGGCCTTGCTCGACTATATGTTGTTACTTGTTATACCCACCACTTTAAGATGGGGGTATATCCATTTTGTTTTTAGCCAAAACACCCGAAAGGAACTTACAGGGATCCTATAAATTATATATATTCTTGATCAGCGTGAAATTCTGAGTTGACTAAGCCATGTCCGTCCGTCTGGTTGTCTGTGTGGTGCGTGTTGTTGGCACTCTCCTGGTCGCTAAAATGAAGGCATCGACTTCAAATATTAGAAGTGTTCGCAGGCACGTAAAATGGGCCAAATCGGTCAGAGCAGAAGCGCGCAGTGGAGCGGAAACTGAACGGAACTCCTTTGTTTTTTAACAAACATTTTTGAATTTTTGCTCGTGCCTTACGAAGCTTTCTACTCCTTGCGTGCAAAAATGGAAAGCAATCCCCATGCCCACACAAAGTTAGGAGTGATTAAATTCAGTTTTTTCTTGGGTTTGGGTATCAAATAGAAGAACTTGGAGAGCAGAATCCGAAAAACATAGATTCAAAACAAAAAACAAGATTCGCCCCCCCCCCTTCCCCGCCCCCCTTGTTATTAAAAATAAAAATTTTTATGAAAATTCCAGAGTAGAAAAATAGGCGTACGTGGTCCAAATTTCCTAAAATCAATTTTTATATCAAATTAATATTATGGATTAGTTTTCATCATAACATATTAAAATTTAAACTTTTCTGCCCTGTAAACGATCAATATTCTTGAAAATCCTTATATAGGATAGGATCCAAAGAATAGGCCGCGATGGTCCAAATTTAGTACCGTTAATTTTTTTATCTTAAATTACTATTATTATCTGATTTTGATTATGAAACATTCGTTACATGGGGTTCAAAATGATGGACCCACTAGGTACAAAGTGTTCATATCAAGTTCAAATGTGGAAATACTATTACTTGACCACTGTTATCGAGAAATATGGAAAATTACAAACTTTTTTCATATAACGACTTTGCTTTTATGGGGAGTGGTTGAAAAATGGACCGATCCGAATTATTTTCAAATGCGTTTACCTTGGGCTCAAAACACATCACGAAGTGTAGCTTGAACACAAGTTTACATGGACACACATCAGACGGACAGATACGTATAGTAAAAGTTTGTCTAGGTTGATCTGGACATATGCAGGATTCGCATTTCTGAACGCGAAGCAAGATTGACTTAGCGTACATCCCTTTACACATTTACTAGTGGGAAAAGTGTAAATGATAAAATGCAACAAAATATTATTATTATTATTATTGTTATAATTCATTTAGACCAAAAGAATAAGTTCTAGGACCTAAAAAAGGGATAAGCACTTAAAATAAGATAACATTTGGTCCGCCTAAGTGACCGAGTAGGCAAGAGTGTCGACTAGCAATTCAATGGTCGTGGGTTCAAATCTCAAGTGCGGTAGAGTTTTTAATAATAATAATAATAATAATAATAATATTAATAAAAATAAAGCCGAAAGCCTTAGATGCTAGCGTTTTAAGACTTTAGTCTTAGAATTTATTCTCTGACTAAATTTATATAATAATAATAATAATAATAATAATAACAAGGTAAAATTTAAACTTACCTTTAAATATATTTCTGCTAATGAATGCAGGTAAGTAAGTAGGATATGTAGTCCAGGAAGATAATACGAAGATATTATGTAAGGGAATAAAGTTACAATTATAATTTTAGAAAATGTTTTTATATCAGTAAATAATTTTTTTTATTTATTTATTTTTAGTTTTTGAGAGTCACACTGCAAAAAAACCACTTTTACCTTTTTTTTGTTTCTTAGTTCGTTTGAGATAAGTTGTGTTCGATTAACATTTAAGTCACTTTTTTATGTTTTTGTATAAATTTTTTTTCATATTTTACTTTTTTTGGCAATTCATTGTCGATAATGAAATCTGTTACACAGCATGAAAAGCTGTAAGTAAAACAGAGAAAAGAAAAGAAGAGAAAAGAGAAAAAAAAAGACATAAAACACAAGAACGACTTTTAACTTATAATCAATACATAGATGAAAAGCTTAAGAAGGCTTAAAACAATTATTTAGACCAAACAATACTATACGCCATTACCCTATTGACAGATGTTTAGTTTAGACTCTCGTCTCGCAAGTAATGATAAACAGAAACAAATCAGTTTAAATTAAAAACGTGATGCTATTATGTACAAAAAGCATTTTTTGGTAAACAAAATAAAAATTGTATACAACTTATGTACTTAGGGCACACGCGTTACAAACTCTTTCCTTTTCAACGATTTTCCCAGTATTTCCCATCATTTCCTTCCTTTCCGGTTTTGTTATACTTAATACTAAAGAATTTTTCATTTGTTATATACGATATATATGTTCACGGCAATAGAGAAAGTAATGTCAACAAGAAGAAGAGAAAAAAAAAAAAACAAATAATAAAACAGAAATTCTCTCTGCTAGCGTGGCACGTTGAAGTCATGCGTAGCCCATGTGCCAAAGTACCAAAGTGAAAACCACCTACATGCACACAAATCAACCAAACAACAACCCCGTTTTATTTTTCCGAGTTCGTGCTCACCTACAGCCCATAACAACAGTAACAACAACAGCTTGAATGCGTTCTTTGTTTTCCATGCCGTAGTGAGTGACTGACTAGACGTTTCATAGTCTGTTTGAGTGTAAAACCGTTTCATGTTTTCCTTTTTTCTTTTTTTTTTTGTTTCATGTTTCTTCCTATTTTCTATTACATTAAGGACTCGTAAACTTTTCCTGTAGTATAATAAAGCTTTTGCTCGTTCCAAGACCAGCCGTATTTTTTTTGTATGTCTTTTTTTCTTTTCTTTTTTCGTAGAACCACCCTCAAGAACTGCCTGTATTCAGTCATGGGATACGTACAGGCATCGAAATTTATTTGTATACACACGCATATACATATACATAGAAATGATATATATTCTATATATTTGGTCTTATTGCCGCCGAATGAGTCTCTAACTAAAATGCTACGTGTTTGCTATTTTTTTTTTTTCTGTTCATGTTGTTGCTGTTGTTATTGTTGTTGCATTCACGATCCGCATTGCTTGCAAATTGTTAACTTTTCTACTTTACTTTAGAAATGTGAATGAATCCTTCGTTATAACTGCCAGCAAAGAAAAATGGTATATTAATTTACTCATTCCGGTTGTAATGATCAAAAATACAAGCGCAACCCCTACCATAAAGTACGTACATTAAATACAGTACACTACAGTACACACATTAAAACTGCGTGTGCCTGTCCGTCCACCGGCCACTGCCGAAACCATCGCATATTTACAAGTAATTACAGCGAGTCCTGACCTATAAACAACATCATGTCAACACAACAATGTCGCCCTACCCGTCTATCCGTCCGCCCGTTCGTTCTTTTACGGTTACAAAAATTGCCGTAAGAAAGAAAAACTTGTTAACTACGTTCTTAGTT
The DNA here is from genome assembly GCA_000688715.1 of Glossina pallidipes. Lineage (NCBI taxonomy): Eukaryota > Metazoa > Arthropoda > Insecta > Diptera > Glossinidae > Glossina > Glossina pallidipes. The sequence goes on along the minus strand of KK500192.1, from coordinate 102,869 downwards.
GATGGTAACATTCCCACCCCCGTACATTTACATAATTGTAACATGCAATTTATAGCAAATCATCGTAAATATCAAAATAAAGCTAAAATATTTATTAAGACCATCTAACATAGTTATGCATAAGAGATCGTTGGGAATTGCTGCTCGTCTTTCTTGCTTAAAAAAAAAATGCAATTTCTAACTATTACGTATCCCACGGATATGTATTTTACGGATATAATTCAAAATGCATTCAATATTGAAAGGGAAAGAAGCAAATTCATCGAAATTTTGTTTTGTTGCAAACCTTTTATGGCATTTATCATTGCGAAATTTGGCACAAATATTTCTCGGGTCTCATTAAATCTGCAATTTACTACATCGCTTAATGCTTAACAAGACATTAAATGATTTGCTTACAATATACGTATACGAGCTCAGATGATGGGTATCCAAAATTCGCTCCAAGGTTAGTAAAGCTTTTTTCGCTTGTTTAAACACTTCTTTTTTTCTTTTCAAAAAAAAAATATATATATAGATATATATATATATATATATATATATATTTATATATATATAACACGTACATATACACCGCTGAAAGTGTAGATGTTTGCTTGTGCGAGTCTATGAAAAGATAGATGAATAGACAGATAGATATACGTATACAGTTTATCCTCGTTAGAAAACGAGGCAGGCATTAAGAGGGTTGATAACGCCGTCATTTTGTTGTACAAGAGCTTTTATTCATTTTTGATAATTTAAGTGTATACGTGTGCTCGCACACACTGAACATAAATGCTTGGATATATTACTCATATATAACTACATATATTTATATATATATATATATATATATATGCCTTATATTCATTAGAAATCGTTGATGCAGAAAATTACTATATGTAATTATATAGATTGAAAGAAATAAAAATAAAATTAATAAAATAAATAAAATATGAAAAAAATTATTTATTTATATAAATAAAACTAAATATGTCTCTTTCCATGGAAAATTTTGGAATAATTTTCTCATTTTTTAATAAGTAAAGGCATTATAGGGGACCGCTACTCACTTTTTAACACCCGACACCGGATACCATCCGACAATTATTCATACAAAGAATTTTCAAAAAAAATACCTTATATAGGAAGTTGTCGAAAAATTGATCCGATCCGAACTGTTTACAATGGCGTTCATGCTTGGGCCAAAACACGCGTTACTATAACAAAATTTCATCAAAATATCATCAAAAATTGTGACCTGTAGGTTGAACACAAGAAAATAAGACGGACAGACAACCTTAAATTGGTAGAATGGAAGATGGGTTTACCTCAACTCTTCGTTGGTCTTGCATATATCCACACAAACCTAATATACGCTTGTAGGGTATAAAAATTGCTAAACATAAGCAATAATGTAAAAGATGACGATTTAGCCGTAATCAGGTAATGACGAAACCACAAGATAAAACACCCATATATTAATATATATCACTGCATACCGCATAGCTTAATAAATGAGAAGAGTAACCATCAAGTCAGTATACCCGGGTTTACTTTTAAACCGTATCACTAATTATGATTGGCGTCTGCGGAGCCGCAGGTATAGTGAATGCTCCGATGGTTCTAAAGGCGTATCGATTACCGATCATATGTGATGACACTTAACGGCATACATTTGCGGTCACAGGCTACGGCCATATCCTATCGCCCTCTCTCTACCTCTTTCTCCCTGACCGCCACCGCATTTATGCACCTGTGGAGGACATCTTCTGAATAATTGGTCACAAAAGGAAGTATGAGTTATTTCCATGATCGTTTAAGCGAGCACGGCGTGCAATGTCTGTGGCGCCTCCGTTTGGCTAACAGGCCTCCCATCTCCGGAAATATTCCCAGATTGCCAACAGTTCCATTACATAGACGCGCCGTGACTACTTCTAGAATTTCGGTTTACTAAGGCGAACTACTGCTAAAGCAGTTTAAAGAGAATTAAAAAAGTCATTTCTATTACTTTCCGTTATTTTCAGAAAATTATTTGACTTATTATTGCAACGAAAACACAGTACAGAACACATTTGTTGCACACACTAGTCAATATTTCTTTTCAATATTCAAATAAGCTTTTTTCCACCTTGTGTTGAAATACTTACTGTCAGTCATCCATAATGAGATGCACAGTTGGAACTTTGGATATATAGCCTTATCTGAGACGCACACTTTTGCAAGAACATCCAGTATCTGCTGACGAGGGTTCAAGCTGTAAATGATCAACGTAACAACTTTCGGTTAAATCTAAAAACCAAATTTGTGATCGTAAGTCGAACGGAAACTCCATATGCAAATGCCACTGTATCTTTTAATGAATAACCAAAATGCAGAAAGGGTTCGCGAGTTTGTATGCCGTCGATCCATTTTAGACGAAGACTGAGACACCGACATAGATATAAAAAGAAGAAAATAAATGGCTAGATCATCGTACACAAAATATCAGCAAGCAGGGAAATTAGGTTATCCCTTCGCCTTCGTTTGATGAAATGATTGCTTTTGTATGCTCTAGAATCAGGGACATTAAAAATCAGTACAATGAATAGACTTCACGTGTTTGAGGTGTGGTAGTACCGCAGAATTCTTAAAATATTGTGGATAGATCGCATGTCGAAAGCCGAAGTAAATTCTGGACTCGTAGTACGTGGGGAAAGATATGAACTCATACTTAATACTCCTTCTTAATAGTGGCAGGCCGTATCGAAGGACATAGAAGCGTGGGCAAAAGCAAAGCTGCAAACCATAGGTGAAATAATACTCAAAGCAAGGAGCCGAGAACATTTTTGGGCCAGGAATGAATGAAGAATAAATAAGAGAGAGAGAGAGAGAGAGAGAGATAAGCACAACCCCCACACATTACATAGTTATAAGTATACAACAGCACATCTTAATCTCAGCGGACTTTCCTAGCTAGTGAAGCCGCTAATAAAATAAAAATTTCTTATTGTGAGTGTCAAGAGCGTACTTTAAATGAGATCTTTTGCCCCATGTGATGCCTGATAAAAGCATTTAAATGCGAATTCATTACCTGATACCAATCCTAGTTACGCGATTGCATTAGCAGACGAAACGTAGCCTTTTTTTGTGATCGAAAGATGTGTAAGAAAGACAATGGCTACGATAGCTATACAATGGCGGTAAAACGACGCCCACTCCATAACAATCATTTGACTAACGTGATGCCTGAAAAGACCAATTGAATGCGATTTCAACGTCTGCTACTGGCCATAAGTAAGCGAGGGCATTGGGAATGCAAAACACCTCCCACCTGCTCGAAAGGAAGCAAGTGAAAACACTAGAAGGGGGACGGGGCACACCATTAAATACCACTACACCACTTCGTTTTATATAGCTATTCATAAAACGACTTTTCTAAATAAAGCTTTATATGGGGAGTAGTCGAAAAAGTGTTCCATTCGTCCTTGGGCAAGAACAAAATGCACCAGCTTTCATGAAAATTTCTCAAACATTGTTACCTGTAGATTAAACGCAACAAAACAAGACAGACGGACAGACAAGCTTAGATTGATGCAAAAAGTGATTCCGAAACGATCGGTATAACAAAAGATAGATCTATCTCAAGTCCTTCTGGGTGCTGCATACATCCCCACAAACTTAACGTACTCTTGTACTGCAAATAGTGTAGGGAATAAAAAGAAGTAGGCTGTAAATAGTTTTTGAAAATAGCCTATAGGCCATAAATGGCTTGAGGAAGGCCCTCTTTTTGGCAGTCCCTCGACAAAATCTTGGCATCTGCTTCCATAGTTTCCCTATGTACTTGCAACTATACTTCGATTTCCAGATACTGCCTACACGTCTGCCCAAATGCCTCAAAATTTTGTATTTAAAATCTTAAATGTTCTCTCTTGATCTAGAACGGGAATGATCGTTTAAAAATTATTGAAAACATTCCCTATAATTATTTAACAAGTTGACTTAAGAACTTTCCGGATCGCCTGCGCCGCAAGATGTGCTTTCCTTATTCTTACTTTTTTTGAAATCTTCTTAAATTGTTTTGCATAGAACTTTTTACTTTAAAGAAACAAAAAATCTTAATTATTAAGTTTAGTCACTGACGTTGCATGCATCCCTTCCTTGCTGCTTTAATGTAATTTAAAAAAAAAAGAAAAAAAAACTGGAAATATATTCTGCACTACTGTATTTACTGTCTTTATGTCTATGTGTGCTTTACTAATATTTAACAAAACTACCAACAGCCAGACTATACAAACTGACTTTGATACGCTTTCAATGGTAATGTAGTCATCGTCGTTGTTGTACTAGAAGTAGTTATAAGCAATAGGATTAAGTAACGCTATAAAGGCTGTAAATACTGATAAAGAATATTACTGTACAGCAAGAGGAGAATTTGTGCAGATATAAACATGGATACGCTTACGCTCACATACACATATTAAATAAACAGTTACGTAGACTTCAATAAATTTATAAACAAAACTGATAAAAACCTGACTTAAGCGATTGCTTGAATTAATCTCCTTCGTTACCGTTTTGGTTCTTTTTCCTTTTTTTTTTTTCTTTGCTTATTGTTTTTGCTTCCAACTTTAGGACAAAACATGTAAGCATGTACTTGTGCACTTGTGAAATAGCGTCAAAATATTTTTTAAATGCTTTTCTGAGCATCAAACGGGTATATGTAGAAAATATTATCGAAAGTTGATACTAAAGATTATCAAGCTGTACAGGGAACTGAACAGGAACACGTGTCAACTGATTTAATGGCCAGCACACGGTTTTGTTAATTTGAGCGATGATTTTCACTTCTAAGGAAAACATCTTGTTCTTGACTTCTAGGGAAGATTTAAGATATATTGGGGGAAGATCCGAGACCGAGACTAAAGCTAATCGGGAGTCCTCTAAAGGTTAAGGAATCAAAACTTTCCATTCATTTAGATAGTAAGAGGGATTTCAAGATTCAAAGGGTAGATTGCGTGTCACAGGACGTCGTCTTGGTAAGGGGTATGTCGAGCAGTGCTGCTTCGAAGATATTAAAAGAAATTAATTTGGATTCTGTCTGCAGTTGATATCATGCGATTACTCGAATTTCAAAAAGATGCGATTTAAGCACAGCTACAAAGACAACAAAAAAGGAAGTTTTTGGATCGTATTATCCTTTAAAGTAAAAAGTGGATCTATTCCTAAAATTCTAAACCCAGTACGACTCCGTCTAAACGCGACGTACAGCGCGACTCTAGCGATATCGAAGAAACATTGGTTTGTTGCTTCGGCGAAAATACCATGTTTGTAAATATGAAACCGAAATTTGCTCTCAGATAGCCCTAACACCACATGCAGAGAAGTTCTGTTTTTTCGTATAGCCTGAAATCAATTTGAACTGTTCGGTGCTCCAAAAGCTAGCGAAATATCAGAAAATCACTTGTGGTGCAGGGTATATTAACTTAGTGCGGACGTATGTAATACCAAGAAGGTCGTAAGGTAAGCCTACCTTTTATTATTCCGAGCGATTCAGAATCATTTTCTAAATCGATCTAAGCTTG
>KK500192.1:63695-96989 GCA_000688715.1 Glossina pallidipes | reverse complement strand
AAAAGTGCTTATGTGGAAAAAAATTGCACTTTTCAAAATTTCTGGGCAAAGGTGACTAAGCAGTAGTAGTTCGGCATTCAAAAGTAGTGTGAACACTTTAGACCGGCAGGGCCAATTTTTTGACCCCTTCCATACAATTGTTCTCGCGGAGACTTATGATAAAAGGGTCGAGTTTCCAAAATTTCATACCGAAAATTAGCTGACAATAGTAAATTGGCAAAGAAATCTACCTTATCAAATGTGGACCACCTAAGTTTATTTTTTGGATATCACCTTTATCCTTTTTCTCATGAAACGTAAGCCCTTATATGCCAAAAAAGTCTCATCGCTAATTTTTTATTGATGAAAATTTGGTCATGACAGCAATTAAGTAAAAAAATTAAGTGGACCTAATTTGAATGACATGGGTTTATTTCTTCCCCGAGTCCATATAATATATCTTATGATATCTTAATAATTCATAGGCGCGTTTCGGAAAAATAATGAAAAGTACAGGAAACGGTAGAAAATTTAAATCACATAGGTCTAATTTTTTTTGGAGCCCCACTCATATAGACGCTATCACGAAACGCAAACTCTTATAGGGAGAGAAAGCCTAACCTTCCAATATGCAAGTTTTCGTGAAATGTATACTAGGTATGTAGGTCGCCCGACTATAATGATCTTACTTGCTTTTACATTACATCCGTCCATCCATGTATCCGTATCGCAAGACCGGTAAGCAATAAGTAGAAAGCACTCGACGTCGTAGTGCTAGCCCATGCAGCCTACTCCGGACACTGATCTGCTGACCGCTCCACTTATTACGAAAATGTACAAAAATGACTCAATGACCGACTTGCCTCAAAAGTGCACGACGTGGAAAAAATACATAGCTAGCTATGGGGACTGTTTCGAATAAAATATATTGCGACTTGTGCAGACAAAAAAATGGATTACCATAAAGACATGAACATTCAGTCTAGCCTGATTAAAAATCTAAGACTACACATAAATGCCAAGAGTTGTTGCATAGTATTGGTAATAAAAGCGAGCCCTTTATAACGCGTTGACTACCGCAGCACACATACATGGGTGACGGCTAAAATTCTGAATAGACCGTGTCATCCATATGTGGGTGATGGCCCAAATCTTTAAATTTCGTCGTGTCTTTGAAAAGTCCGCGTAAGGTCTTATTCGACTAACATAATTTGCAAGTCCTTTTAATTTTTTGTCCAAAAGCATTTTTCGTATGACAATATTATGCTGATTACTTTGAACTAAATATTTAGTTACATTATCACTCAATCTTTATAATTTCACAGCTAATGATTCTCTAAATTTTCTGACATTTGTTGTGGTTGTTGTTATTGTTATTGCAATTTTGTTAATGATTGAAGCTTTTACAACTGCAATTGTCAGAGGTACCTGGATACCATTTGAGGCCTTGTCTAATTGTGAAAGTGACATAAGAAACAATTTGATCAGAGTAATCTATTCCACGCTTTCCTTTATTACATACAAGAAGAACTAATGGTTTCATTATTCAGATGAATGCCGGCTTGTAGAAATAGCACGAATTTTGGCACCATGGTGAGAGTATGCTTTGTTCATAACATTCTCACGTCCCGCGAATCTCTGCATTTGAATGCAACAATTCCATTATTGTCTTCTTTGAAAAGTATTTCACTTTTTATACCCACCACTGTAAGGGGGGGTGTACTCAATATATACTCAATTTGTTTTTTTTTCCATAATGTATGTAGCACCCAAAAGGAACCTTCAGAGATCTTATGAAGTAGGCCTTTTCAAGCTTGATCAGCGTGAAATTCTGAATTGATTTAACCAGGTCTGTCTGTCTGTCCTAGTCTCTCTCCTCCAAAATTGAAAACGTCAAATTGAAATTTGGTAGAAAAATTGGAAGTTTTCGCATGTTGGGCCCGATAAGATGTCCGTAGTGGCGCATAAAGTTAACGCAACTCCGTCTTTCTTAACAAAACTTGGTGGGTTTTTGCTCTTTATTCAGAAATTATAAAAGTTAAAAGGCTGCAATAAAAGAAGTCGGAGAGCAGTATGCGAAAGGCACAGTGGGGGGTATGCGGTATTCGGCTCCCGCCAATTATACCTTTCTTACTTGTTTTTAATGTTCATTGAAAAATATCTTTTGGTATGATTTTTTTCTTATTTTTAAGCGATCAAACTACAAGAGCTTATGGTGATACTTAAGAGTTTCTTTCTAAACGTAATAATCGTTTACTTCGATAAGTAAATAATCTTTGTACAAGGACATTATGGTGTAGCGCAGTATAACAGCCTTACAAACTCATGTGGTAGTCATGTGCAAATATTGAATTTTCAGCATTATATTGCTCGACAATTATACTCAACCAATCGCCCGACGACCGTAATAGCTCTTACAACATCATCTCACTTTCCAAATTTGCAATCTATTGATTGTCATACAATTGGATCGATGCAGAATAAACTAAATGAGCAGCGCTTCATTTCCTTGGAATGACTTCGAGAGATGCATTGAATTCCTATATTGCCCCTAAAAAGGTGAATAGTTCTTCCGTGTAAGTGCATGTTCCTTATTCGCAATGTAGGAAAAAGTTATAGTGACTAGTGACAGTAGGCTATGCCTATATTTTCCATTCTCAATTCGTATAAATTTAATGCAAAATTTTATTACGAACACCCTGTATGACAATATAAATAAATATCACGGATCAAAGTTAAATCGAAATACGCACAGATACGTGTTAAATATGTTTTTGTATTTGTCTACACACAGACTGGTATTAAAATACAATAAATAACATAACCATAATCGTTTCAATGTCTAACGATATGCATGGATATTACAAAAACAAAAAAAAAAAAAACTCAGGTATTTGCAAAAACAAAAACAATTACAAAAATGGTCAATAAATTAAATTCAAATCAAGAAATATCTTGAATTTCAAACGAATTTGATTCAATTGTGTGAAATTTTTACACGTAAATAACATAGAGGACCAAATTTCTAAGCAATAACAATAACAACAACAAAATAATAGCAACGCCGCCACCATTACCATTACCGCCACCACCACCACCACCGCCACCAGCAAACGCCAACGATGAGCTGTTACAATTTTATCTACAAGATTTTACCATATTTCACGCGTATGCTGGTAGATGCTTAGGTATGCGCAAGTGGATGCGTGTATGGGTGTAAAGAAAAAAATACAATACAAATAATACGAGAAAAAAGGTAAAAATTTCTCTACACACACAACGACGCAACTCAAAAACACCAAATGCAGAGAATTGCCTGCAAATTCTCAGAGACAATGGAATTTATGTGTTTATACGGTCATGATTACATTTGCCTCTGCGTGCATGTATATGTAAATCTGTATCAGCTATGTTAAAAGCATCACAAACAGAAGCGTTAGCAGCAGCATCGGCATCAGCATCAACCTTAAATGCAGACATAGTAAATTATTTCTTCTCTATAAACGGGGTGGTGAAGCAGATTGGTAGATGGATGGATGGATGGATGGATGGGTGGGTGGTTGGTTTGTTGGTTGGCTTATTGCATTGCTGAGCACAGAGACCGACCGGCAACAATGTATATACATACACATATATAAAATACATACATACATACATACATACATACATATACATACATTCACATGTGTATGTATAAGTTTAAGTTTGCGTTTGTTTCTGTTTCTGTTTTACCGGCAAATGTGCGAGAACAGACACTTACTATGTAAAAATACCGGTAAGTGTACGAAAATAAAACAACGACAACAACAAGTTCAACCAAACTTTAACAACAATGTGGACACAAATCTTTTTTTTCTTTTTAAGCTTCTGGGACTTTGAAAACACAGACGAGACGTTGTCGTTTAAAGCGACACGCAAGCACAGCCAAAAAAAAATAAATAAATAAATAAAAAGAACAGTGAATAAATGTAATACAGCAACAGCAAAAAGGTTCCATCAACATAGAAAAAAAAAAAAAAAAAGAAAGAGTTAAGAGCCAGACAACCAAACAGCTTTGTTAATGGCGTAAAGTTCATTGCAGAGGAATTATCAACGGATAACATTAAATGACTTTTAAGTAATTTGGACTAATTTATAAGAAAATGTAATTTTTTAATAACACTTACCGCAACAGACTATTCAGGGAAAATCCAAATCTTTTCTTTTGCTCTTAAAAAATTGTAATTTAATTTTTAAATCACTTAATAATATTATTATTAGCACAAATTCACTTATTCATATGAATTTTTTTTTTTATTACAAATAAAATTTAAAAATTTATACATTTTTTTTTTTTGTTTGTTTCACAGTTTTGTTTATTACTTTATTAGCAGTTATCATATAATTTATACTGTTTCCTTTTTATTATTTTGTCTAGAATAAATAAAACTCTCAATATCCGCCAACATATTCTTTTTGACTTTGGCTGACTACGATTTTTTGATAATAATATACAAAACACGCGAAAAATAAATCCTCCGAATTTAATTTTCAACACTCTCTCTCCAACGCTCTCAACGCAACTGACGACTATTTTAAAGAGTACTGATAATAAATACCAAAATATGCTGAGAATAAAATTCTATTTCTGAGCGTAAAATTGACTTACTTGTTTCTTATGGATGTCCAAATAAATTCTGTTGAGAATTAAAACAGTGCTACTAACGCAAGTTTATTCTAGATAGATTTATATTCAGTTGAAATTGGCGATTCTCTCTCTACTTCTTTCTCTCGTAAATACAAAATAACAATAATAACGCCAGCAATACTCAAGTGGTGCCAAGTAATCAAAGAATTTTAGAGCAAATAAAAATAATGAAAATCCAATATTAAAGAGTAAGTGGCGAACAAACATTTATATTCTCTTCGATATTTTACAGCTCTCTTAAAATTTAGGTGTTACCAACAAGACAACAAGTATAGCAAGCGGCAAAGCGTTTCATGAAAGAAGTATAATTCGACAAATTATGTAAAATTTTCACAATGTTGCTGATATGTAATAAATTTTGTGTAATATTTACAAGCTAACAACTAATTTCCCGCGAATTAGCCATATATTGAGACTTTTGTCATCGAGTCTGCTTTACAATTATCCGCAGCCAGTGATGTATCATAACAACACTTTTTACTTTCATGAGATATATGTTTTTTTCAGCTGATCCTTATAGCGATTTATTTTTATACGTCCAAAACTGGCACGCTTTATTTTTATACGTCCAAAACTGGCACACTTTATTTTTATACGTCCAAAACTGGTACACTTTATTTTTTAGGTTTTCAGAAGTTTTTAAAAAAGTATATATGAACAATTTTTAATACATTCAAATAATGATGGAGGCAGCTTAAGTAACTACAAAAGAAGGAAAACAGAATTTGGGCTAGAATAATAAGTGGTTCCAGATCTAACTTGTCATTGAACTACGGAAAAGTAGTGCAACCCTTGTTGATGAGACGTGCGTTCACACCCGCCGCTACTGCTAGTAATGACGGACTCTCAGATTTGGAGACTAACTACATAGTGCCATATAGAGAATCCAAGGATTTGCGTCCAAGTGTTAGAAATGTGAAAAACCTGGGTTCAATATATCTCGGAAAAACTAGTCCTGGACCCTTATATTGTCAATAAACATCCGGTCAAGCGATTATGCGTACTGGAATTGCCTTGTGATATGCTTGAAGAACACCTGCAACTCATGTTTAATTATAAAGTGGCTCCTATGAATACATTAAAAGATTTATGGGTGCTTCTTTACGCGCCCAGTATGGTAGAAATACGTTTAAAACGTGCCGCATTAGAGAAAAAGGATAGGATAATGTCTTGGATGGTTAAATGCCCGGGATCGACATTGAAAAGTTAAGTTTTTCTCTAATCAGTAATTAATTTTTTAAAACACATTTCTGCTAGATCCTTACAACTGACTTAAGATAAATAAATAAGTTAGGCGACGTAATTGAACGTTTAAAAGTTACTGTCGAAGAAGCTCGCGCTATAATGAAGCGCTACGATCAAGTAAATATAGGGCGCGTGACAAAAATTAAAGAAGTTTTCCACTATTTGCTTGACGAGGCGGGTTTCTCAACTTTGGAAATATCGCAGGTATTATGAAACAGTTTAGAAACTACAAAAAAGCGTTTGGAGCAATTAAAACAATTACGTTGTCGTCCTCCTAGTTTAGCGGTAATATGTCGCAGCAAATATAAAGCAAAACTGAAATTAGTGAATTTAATTGTGAACTGATTTTTTTCTTTTTTACATAGTAATTTCGTGTGCACTTCGAGGAAATTTTCCCTCGTCGTTTTTTAATATGCGGATGCACATTGCATATAAACGCAGAAAAAATGTATCTAATCCCAGCAAACGCTGCTTAATAGAAAGCTTCATGTTTTTTCTGCAATATTTATAAAATAAAGGCAAACTTGTGTTTCGAAATAGGTAATACCCTTAGATGAAATCATACACGTATACATAATAATAAATAACAAAGAAATTGTTATTCGTTTCTTCTTTTTATATTGACAACACTGCTTTCATGTACAAAAAAAATAACATCTGAGCGAAGCACACGAAACGAAATTTTCCTGAGATAATTTTTCATTATTTTTTGCAAAATATAAGCACAAGTGCGAGGAAAATACATATCATAGTCAATTTAAAAAAAAATCTTTTTTAGTTAAAACAGTTTTTTTTTTTTTGTTAGCCTGTTATCAATTAAGCGGAGTTAGCAAAAAAAAGGGACTTCCCTATATTAAAAAGCAACTCTACTGACGGAGCCATCGTACGCTTATTATATATTTTCTGTGATGTGTTAAAGTAATTTTTTTGACGATATTGTGTTTACTATTACCTAGTTTTTGATTTCATTTTTTGTAACTGTGAAAGCACGAACGCAACAATACGTGCTATTTGAAATTTCCACCAAATAGAGAAATACACAAAAACAAAGCAGTCTTTTAAAAACTATGCCTACTGTGCCCCAGGTCTTTTTTGGCTTCGCCATCGGTCTAGTAGGCGCACTTTATTTCTTCTTTGCTTCGAACCGGCACCATGCTATAGCCCACGGTAAAAACTCATCATATGTTGAGTAAGTTAAACATTTTAATTTACACCGACTAAGAAAAGCATAAATCCAGTTATTTACTTTAACAGAGATCCCGAAAGTTCAGTATGTATGATTTGTCGGGAAAAAATGGGAAATGACGATATTCAATATCTTTCGTGTGGCCATGCTTTGCATTCTGGTTGCTGGAATGAATGCATACGCAGACGTATGGCTGATAAATGTCCTGCATGCCGGCAAAAACTCTAATCTGTAAATGCGGACACGTACGTTGTAACCCCTATCCAGTTGGCTTGTGTACGTCTAAAGAAATCAATTGAGATGAAGACTTTTAATTCGTTTATTTGTTTGCAAAAAAATAAAATTCCTAAAAATATTTATTGAAAATCCCTAAAGCATGTGTGTTCCAATTTTCACGCCAACGCAATCCTTGAAATTCTTGCAAATGTTTAATAAAAACTTGCTTTGTTGCATTTATATTAGCATTATTAGGAAACTTTTCAAACCAAAAATTCAAATGCTCACTTAATTGCTGATGATTTTCAAAAACGAATCCATTCTGATGAGGCTTGACCAACTCGCCCAAACATTTGAAGTTGTAAGCACATACAGGCAAGCCGCATCCAAACATATCTACGACTTTCATAGGCAAATCGAGGCCACTAGAACTCCAGTGTAGACAAACTCCTAAATCAGCCGCTGCCAATAATGTACAGTAATCTTCGAAATCGAGCCAAGGCATTACGAAGGATACCTTTACCCATTTCATTCTTTCGATTTTCCCCACAAATTCATCTTTTTGAGGGCCTTTACCAGTGATAATACACAATAAATTTGGAAAATCTTGGGAATGTTGTAAGGCGTTATTTTCATAAGCTTTAGCAGAAAACGAAAGTAAAATAACGACTATTACTGATATTAAATTTCGGATTTTTACCTTCTAAGGCCTTAAGTAAAATACCGAAATCCTCATCGGGTGTCCAACTGGTAGAAGAAATTAAAATAGCACTTCTATCAGCTTTATATTGCACAATATCATTATGTAATTTCTGGGTAAACGCCGTACTTTCCTTTACCCTCATCTTTTCTAAATCATCACGAGTTTCCGCTCGAAATTGACTGTAGCTTTTCGATAATTTCATAAAAATATCGTGTTTCTTATACAAGTCAATTGGTTGGAATCGAGACGTTGGGCGATCATATAAAACAGTCACATTACTAAAATTAGATCAAACATGGCCAAGCAAATTCCTTAATTGATGAAGCACATATTAATTACCTAATACCCCAATTATTATTTAAATCCATTTGCATAGCTTTAGTGACACAAAAGTGAGCGTCTGCTTTACCACCAAAGTAACATTCTAACCATCGAGCAAAACGGCAGAACAGATTTCGCTCGCCGTCTTTCATGCTAAGTGCTAATATGGTGTACGTATAATTATGCCAATCGATGATCAGCTTAGAACGCATAATCAAGCAATAGAAATAGCATATCATCAAAGTGGGAATACCAGGTGGATTTTGCACTAAAAGAAACTTTGGCCTATTAATCGAAAACAAAGCTCTCAATAAACTTAGAGATTGCCATATAGTCTTGAATATTAATTTTAACTTGGGTGTAAAATTGACGTCAGGAACTGGTGTTAAGCAATGTATTTTGCATTTGCTGTGCTGACGACAAAGTTCTTCCAGTGGTTCAGTCTCCTGGTAACCAATAATTTCCACATTACAATTGTGGTCCAATAAGCTGCAAGCATGATACTGCATTCGTGGGCTCCGCCCGATATCACCCAAAACAACAATGCAAGCGTTAATAGCCGGTAAAAACAAATCTTCCATCATTTTCGTATAAGGCCACAAACACAAACAACACAAGCATATGCAAGTATGGCGTCGCACATTTGTTGCTGTTGTATGCCGTCAAATTCGCAAGAGATGCAAATCAAAGTAGTAAAAAACAAGTAAAAATTAGTAATTTACATGCATTATGCATTCATAATTTATTATTATTATTATCATTTATTTTTCTTTTCTTTTTAAATTTTGCATATTTCCGCAATATTCCCATTGAAGGTAATATTAAAAATAATTAAATATTCTTAAAGTCAGTCAATCTTTACTTTAAAGAAAGAAAATTAAATATAATCCAGAAGCGGCAACTTGCATGAATTATGATCAAATACAATACAGAAATGGCAACTTGCATGAATTATGATCAAATACAATCCAGAAGCGGCAACTTGTATGAGTTATGATCAAATACAATCCAGAAACGGCAACTTGTATGAGTTATGATCAAATAAAATTCAGGATGGATAAGAATGGACGAGTTAATAGGGATTTTTTATTAATTATTGGCATTTTTCTACTTTTATCGCTAAGAATTTTATTTAAACATTTTAGAAATTAGAAGAATTAGAAAATGGACAAAGCAATCTTAGGTATCTTTAAAAGAATACATTATTTTAGGAATAATTAGAAATCGTATATCTGTGCTATTTAGCTTGTCTTTTTTCTCTTCAATCCATCGTTGCTCATCATTTTTCTGCACACAAATTGCATGCATAACAGTAAATTATATAAACTGTTTGTCTGATCAGCTCTTACAAATTAACAGTGAACGGTAAGCAACTAATTAATGTCTAAGAAAAAGAAAAGAAGTGGAGAAAGTTTTCGTGAAACGGCTTGCAATTTCGCCGTCTATTACAAAACTGACAATTTCGTCCGAATTCACTATATCATTTCCAGGTAGTGAAATGATATGCCCGCTCAACAGAATACTATTCTCGATAAATAAACAACAACAGGTAAATAAAAGGCAGATAAATACCTATCTATCTTCACTGTATCTTTGCTTTTTTATCTTTACAATATCAAGATATTAATCAGCTGCTTGCATTCACTGCGAATGGTTAGCAATCAGAGGATAAAATTTTACAAACAAAATCAAAGCTAGAAAGTGTTGTAAAAAAAGAAAAGAAAGAAAATTGGATGATTTGTTAAAAGAAAACTAAATAAAAGTGAAAAATTACAAAAGAAATAAATTAGGCAAATAAGTTTACATTTTTTTTGGACAAATCCAAAGCATTAAAGAAACTGCCTCAATTAAACAAATAAAGAACAACATTTATTGATCACTTTTCCAAGGGTTATATCCTTTAATTTCCAGTTTAGTGTATTTAACTTTTAGTCGTCAGAGAATTTTGGTTAATGTCAACGGCAATGAAACGTAAACGGGGCAGACCTCGCCTAGATGAACCTCGTGATTTTAATGATTTCGATTTAAATTTAATACAAGAGTTCAAAAAACATCCCGTTTTCTATGATCGCACGCATCCGGAACATCGAAATCGTGAATATACCGATCGCATATGGCACCGTATAGCTCATAATCTCAATACGTCCAGTAAGCAACGATTTTGTTTTAATTTTAAGGGGTTTTTTTACTTCGTTTGATTATTTTTTTCAGTGAATCAAGTCAAAACTCGTATAAATCAACTTCGCAACCGATACAGTTTGGAAAAAAGACGCGCAGAAGCTTTACAGCAGCACGATAATTCTGCAACCTCACAGTGGTGTCTATATAAGTATTTAACCTTTTTAAATGACTACATAAAGACCAGACGACCCTATAGCTTACCGGCAACGACGACAGAAAATAAACCAAGCATATCATCCAGTGAAGCCGAGGAGGAAACAACTGAAGAGACGCAAGTCATTTTGTAAGTAACAAACTATACATTGCTGAGAACTTAAAAAAAAAAGAAGAAAATTCTAGAAATGGTCATTCGCTGACAAATGAGAGCTATCGTCATTTAAATTCTACACAATTGAGTAACTTGCCTCAACAACCTAGCGGAAGTAATGCCAAAACTTCCAATGATCTGCCAACGACAACGAAAGATAATGGCCAACAAAAATTTAAAGCTTTTGGCCAATTTTTGACTTCATGTCTTATTGAAATGGATGAAATGCAAGCTTTGCATTTGATTGAGAAATTCACAAACGATCTGGTAAAAACCTTCAAACTCGGACAAAAAACTGAAACTATGCGGAATTTAAACATTCGATCGGCCCATGAAAGTGATTCTTCCCAACCCGGATCAGATTCATAAAGTCGAAAGCTTTTCATTTATCAAGACGTCCTTTCTTTTCTCTATTATTTGCATTTTTGAAATTCAGTGTTATGTTATTAATATAATTTTATTATAATTAAAAATAAAAGTAATTTTATGAATATTATAATTTTAAAAAAAAGTAATTTGAAATTCCACCGACATACCTGCTTTATTCATTTTTGCTGTTATAACGAACGTATTTTAAGAGTGGCCAAATTTGTAAAAATATCAAACCTAACAGCATTGGCAATACTAAACCGTCAGTAGGCAAAAATTTCTTTATAGGCGTCGCGAAAAAAAATAATTCCTTTAGAAAAATTACCGTAAAATTTTACAAAATTCCTTCTCAACAAGAGAGAATAAAAATGATGAATTAATTTTAAGTTAAATTAACCAAATACATGAATAAAACAATACATTTTGCAATAACCTGTTACTTTAAAAACACCTTAAGAGAAAAGAAGAAAATTTAATAATAATTAAAATCTGCTGCAAACAAAATCGATTTTTGTTTATTTTCGAATCGAATTAAAAAAAAAAAAAAGAGAAGGCAAAAGTACATAACCACCCTAACGGAAACGCATTAAAAATAATAATAAAACAATAGAAATCAAGATTAAGGAAGAAAGTGCAGTAAAGTCTTATAAGTAAATCATATTTAAAAAAATAAGATAATTAAAAGAATAAGAATAAAATATATAGAATAATGGCTCATTCAGTGCATGTGGAACGTAGCATACATGAAATGCTTAAGGACACTCCGTCCATGAATGAAAGTGATAACGCAGTGCATACTGGTACAGAGGCCTCTAGTAGTAGTCCACCATTCGCGCCGCCCAATAGTCTGCCTCTGAGGAATCATTCGGGTAATCTACTTCTTGTAGGTATTTTTTCCAAATGTTTAATTGTATTTCTTTAGCACCAACTACACCCATGTCTCCAAGTAGTCCACAAAATGGCTTAGATGCTAGTTTATTTAGAACAGGAGCCTCAAAAATTGATACAATAAAAAATTGGAGTATATCAACATATAAATGCACTAGGCAGATAATGTTAGAAAAGTTGGGCAAATCTCAACGCACTGTTGATTCAGAGCTGGAAGCGCAAATTGAACAATTGCGTGATACCCAACGAAAATATTTATCGATTTTACGTTTAGCGCGAGCCTTCAGTTCCCATTTTCATCATGTGGTGATTACACAACATGCCTTGGCTGATGCATTTGCAGATTTGGCTCAAAAAAATCCGGAACTACAAAAAGAATTTAATTGCAATTCAGAATCGCAACGTTCGCTAACGAAAAATGGGGAGCTACTCTTGAATGCATTAAATTTTTTTATATCTTCAGTGAACACACTGTGCAATAAAACCATCGATGATACACTGCTAACAATACGACAATACGAAACGGCAAGGTAAAGACAAAAAGTCAAAATTTAGTTTCGATTGGAATGAGCTAATTTTTATTTTAGAATTGAATTTGATGCATATCGTATGGATTTGGAGAATGCCAAACCCGACATGCCCCAATCACCGATCGCAGAGGATATACATAAAAACTATTTACAACATAAGGAACTTTATGAGAAACTAAGGGCAGATGTGGCCATTAAAATGCAATTTTTAGATGAAAATCGGGTACTTGAAAACATTGCTTATCTTTCTTTTTGAGATTTGAATGATTAACCGTTTCTTTTCAATCCAATTTAGATTAAAGTCATGCATAAACAATTGGTTTTATTACACAACGCTATAGCGGCTTATTTTTCGGGTAATGCCAACGCCTTAGAAAGCACTCTAAAACAATTTAATATCAAGGTAAATATGTAACACATAACCCGTAATAGTTTGCGAAATCGCCATAAGTATTTCCCGTCAATGTGATCCGCTGAATTTTTCTTGAATTAATTCTGATTCTACAGCGGAGTAATAAACTATTAGGGATTTGCATCCAGTGTTTAGACGTTTTTTTGCTGAGAGTGGCTTGGCTTTAGCTTTAATAACCACACATTTTGTTAGTAGTAATCAATTTTTTAACTAAATGATACTTAAAATGTCCCTTATATTTTTGTAATTAAAATACTAGCCGGATGTTTTCGAACCTCTTATTCAAATAAAGGAAATGTGCCCTCAGTCTGTTTACCAGCACATTCGTCTATGCCAATGCTAAAAAATCAGTTGCTCGATTCAATTGCTGTCTACACGGTTTGCAGTTAATTGCATGCGTTCAGCCGGTTGCTTTGGAGCATTATTTATGATCTAATTCTCTTGTATTTGATATCTGGCGAGCAAAAATTCTCAATTCATTTTAATTGATGCGATTATTTCCGATTTCGAACCCTACTCGAGTATTTAAGGTTTTCGCTTATCTTTCATGTGAAATCGTCGTTTTTCTTTTTCGGCTCTCTGCCTTTAATCGTCAGTTCGCGATACGTTTTCCAAAAAGCTAAGTCTGTAAATTTTCTTCAACATTCGTTGCTTTTCAACAGCGAAGATCCGCTGCTGCCACAAAAAAGCTGTTTCGATCGCCACATGTATATGGACATGTGTATGTATGGTGAGGGTTTTTCCGTATAAATAATTCGTGAAGAGATATATTCCTACCTATCACAAACTTTTAGCGCTTACGACAGTCTTGTATATAAACATGTATAAAATTGCATTGTCCTGGGATATTTAGGTATATAAACATGTGTGAAATAGTTTGCATGTCGGGGATATTTATATATATGAATATGCTTATCCAAAATGCGCACACTGAATACTTGCGAAAAAGTTTACCTGTCTTTTTATTTCTTTATTTTAGTTAAAGACTCCCAATGCGACTACAGGGTCTTGGCTGGAGCAGTAGTATTTCTTGGAGTCGTTCACACACTTGTATTCCTTTCAGATAAGAAAACCAAAAAATATTTTCTTGTTCACTTATACAACAACACATTCAGACACTCTATATACATTTACAAATAAATATATATTCCAATATATATTAAAAATGAAAGAATAAAGAAAAAGAACAAAAACCATAAATTATATATACTTTATATGGCTTTTTATGTACTCAATAATTATGTTTACATTTATTCCTTTTAAGTATCAAAAAAAAAAAAAAAAAAAAAAACAATAAAAAATAAAATAAAAATTTAATGCATATTTTAAAACTAAAAGGACTTTTCGAGAAAAAATCATCCTTATATATTTATTGGGACCAAAACTATATAATTTATAAAGTTTTGGGATTATTGCAAAGACAAGAACTTATACTTCTAAAAATAATAAAGAAGTTGTTTTGTCCCGAGAACAATTTTTAAGACTTACTCTTTATCATACATTTGACTGAGAGCGTGAATAGACCCCCACGGAAAGATTTATCAATCGTTCACTCAAAGTTCAAATTAGTAGCAACTTTTCGACAATCCCACAGATTAGCAGCCTTCGCCTTATTCAAAATTGGTTTTAAGATAATTATGGTCGAATCTTTAGACTGATAGGATTTTTGAACTCGATTAAACGAATTTAATAAAAATTTTTTTAAATTTTCAAACTACATTTTGAGGTCATTATTAAAGGAGCAAAAAAGGAAAAAAATTAATTTTTAACTAGAATAGCATGTCAATTTAGAAAAATGATTCCAATTATTAAAGCTTCTCATTTCTATTTCGTTTCGACGCAAAACCCACGGTTTTGTCCTACAGGTGGTCTAACTCACTTCCCATTTATATTTCAGTTCGACACAAAACCCACGGTTTTCTATTTCAGTTCGACGCAAAACCTATGGTTTTTTCCTATATATTCCACACGTGGTCGAACTCACTTCCCATTTCTATTTTAGTTCGACGCAAAATCCACGGTTTTCTATATCAGTTCGACGCAAAACCCATGGTTTTTTCCTATATATTCCACACGTGATCGAACTCACTTCTTATTTTTATTTCATTTCGACGCAAAACCCACAGTTTTGTCCTATATATTTCACAGGTGGTCGAACTCACTTCTCATTTCTATTTCAGTTCGACACAAAACCCACGGTTTATATAACACTAAAAATTTATAAGAAAAATACAACTGGTTTCAACTTTTAAAATGCTTTGCAGTATAGCTGAGTAAATACAAGTATGGCGGCGTACATACTTTTTGCTTTATGCCGCGAATATAAGTGCAGGAGTTCAACAAATATAACTCTTTTTTTTTCTGCACTGTTTGGAAATAAGAAATTTTTTTCTCAACGACTGTGCTTTCTGGTTGAACTCTAAAAAATGAAAATACGTCTTGTAATTTTGTTACTTCAACAGAAGCTTTTTAACGTATTAATGAAACGATGAATATATGAATGATTTTGTTATTATTATATGATGTAGGCTTAACGCATCAGGTTTATTGGCATCGGAGAAATATCTTATTTATGCTTCTGTTCATCTATGAATGTCACATAACCAGAGAAATATGCGAATCTCTCCTCATTTCCCCGTTCTAGCTCAGTAGATCAACTTTCTAACATATACCCAAAATTATTATTTTTTGGTTTATAAAAGAACATTGGATAAGAAGGTCGATGCGGTCAAGGGTAAACAAATATATATGCTACAATGGCTCCTTTCAGAACATAGGTATTATTATTATTGTTATCTTATTGAATATAAAAAATTTACGCTTCTGTTATTTAAAAGGTGAAATGAATCACGGCACCAATTTGTCGAAACCTACAGTGATTTTTGGTTCAAAAATAACTACTGAACGTATAGCTAACGTAGCCAAAAACAACGCATTCGATATAAAAATTGTCTCATTTGATAACGAAAAGTCTATATCTGACATTCTGCCTTTTAACGAATTAATGGAAAGTCCGACTATGTGTTCTTACTTGTTTAAATTAGTAAAGTAAATTAATGCATTTATTCAATATTGTGTACATACAAAAACATAAATTATATGTACGTGTGTAGATAGGGAACAAAAAGGAATGGCTAATATAACAACATACATACAAGTACATACAAGTATGTTGGCGCGATATGAAAAATGAAAAAAAGTTATGGCTAAATTCATGAAGTCTATGAATTCTTTTTTTAGTTTTTATATAATTTTTTAATGCCTTTTTTAAATAGATACGTATTAGAACTAGAATTTAGAACAAGAACGCCAATTGTCGCCGTCGCCCAAGAGGGCCAAGAGGCGGACGATCAAGAAACGAAACGTATATATATAAAAGACTGTTATACGTGAAATATAAGAAATTTTGATTTGCTGTATTAGTGGCTGCAAATTTTGAACCACACGCAAGCAAGCCTAGAAAGTAAGTTTATGTGATTTACTGGCGATTTTTTGAAATACCATTGACAAAACCCTTACCGCTGACGATATTGTGTCGACATCGGTATCTGGCTGGTAATCCGGTTTCTTTTGTTGATTTTGCAAATAAAGTTTTACCCATACTATGACCGCATTAACGGTACGATCCAAACCTTGGCCCAATATACTTTCCATTTGTTCCATGAGAAATGCGTTTCTTGAAAAGATAGTCTGATTACTTTGGTGCAAATTCAAAAAATTTAAATTTTGAATATTTATTCAAATCGGTTATATTTCCATATCAATTTTTTGCCAGACATATTGCATTGATTGTCCAACAAGTTCTTTTGACGGCTATATATAAAATAAAAATATATCTTTGCTGTAAGTCATTTGACTATGTAGGCGTTAATGCATTGACCTTGATGGGGAAATATACCGCAACCTGGTCTTAAATCAGTTCAGTGATAAGGAAGAAGGCTAGCTGCGACTGCTCACAGGATATACAATAGCGCGGTGCATCGGTGAGCAGCTGCAGTGTCAGGCGTACGTCGCGGACCTAACTCAGTCTATAGAAGGTGCCTGCAAGGAGGTGGGGGGTCGAGTTGTCACCAAGCTGTCTTAAAGACAACTGGATCCTCACCTCAGAATACCTGCGACCGGCGTTCCCGAAAGCTGAAGTCCACAAGGCGTTCCACCGAGCGTATAACATATTTTACGCATGTATGATGCAGCATATCGTGGACAGTGACATAGGGAAACGCGTGCAGTCAACTGTGGCGGCGCAGATTGACTTTTTCAACCAAGGAGGTTCCTGTGGACGCGGCAGTCCACACCGCATAAATTTATTTGGATACGCGCTGTTCATGCTGCAGAAGGGCATAAATTGGAAGCAGACCGAGGACGAAAACATATCGATATACTAGGCGTCAGCTCCTTCGCACGTTTTGAATATTGAACGGATGTACTTTTCCTAATAATGTTTAATTATTTCAGGTCAACAGGATTGCTTCTATTACCTAAATTGAGGTCGCTCTCCTGACATAGACAAAATTTCAGACAGAGAACAATTTAAAGAAACAATTCAAACCCTGCAAGTATTAGGTGTCGACCAAAGACAGGAAAAACAAAATATACAAAATTTTCCCCTTTGTTAAAACGATTTGAGCTTTTTACAGATACCCGATATCCTTAAAATTTTGGGTAGCATTCTACACATTCTGGGCAATATAAAATTCGCTAGCAAATACAAAAAAGAACTATATCTTGAAGGTTGTGATATTTACGTAAGTTTCAAATTGCATTGTTTACGAAATTCTTTAATTTTTCATTTTCTTCTTTTTCCAGCTTGATGATTTACGTTTACCAAGAATAAGAATATGCAAGCCATATATATCGGGTTCTGGGGAATAACACAATCTATAAAGATGGTTATCTTTGTTTAAAACAGAGACGATGTCTGCGCTTATGTTAACGGAAATATTTCCGAGTTTTTCAAAATTTACTTTTACTTTTTTCTCAGAAAATACATCGTCCGTAACAAATATTCGACCAACGTCTAGCTTTGCTAGCAAATCGTCAGCTCCCTTTTCGGGATAATCGCTGAATATCGATAAGTTAGAAAGCAACACTACACGTTTAGGAAATCGATTTTATCGAAACCAAATAAGTTTAAATGTATGGCAAAATTTCTTTCCCCCGCGATATTTCACAGCGGTGTTAATCTGCTTCAACCAGTGAGCTAGCAATGGCAATTTTTGTACCGATTTGTAAAGTTCGTCATCAGGTGCATGCTTTAAAGTGACATATAGTTTTTCCACACCTTGACTAATCCACTTAGCAAAAATCATAATTTAGCAAAGCTGTACGCTTATTCAAGAAATTGCCTATGTATATGTAGTTCAACTTGCCATTTTCTCTGATTAAAATCATTAAATTATGATCTGCATCCTGAGATTCACATGTGAACATTTGCAGTGTATGCCGTTTTTCAATAACTTTATCTGAGAAATTATCTGAAAAGAGACCTTTGTAGTCAGTGATGTCACAATACTTTTTAAATTTATCCGAAAAATTTCTTGTAGTATAAACGGCGTAATAACGATGCCTACAAAATTATTACGACATAAAGCTAGAGTAAGTAATACAAAAACGAAAAAAAAAAATATTGCTAAAAAAAAATGGTTTGTTGTAAAAAATATTGTTTAATATTGTTGTTGTTGTTGTTAGCTTTCCAATCCAGGCACGCTTATACGTTCTTGTTGAATATGTTGCACAATTTTACCGAGCATTGGCACCGATTACTCATTGGATTTTCGTCTTTCTATATTGGTGCGAAAATATATGAATTATTTGAACACAACAAATTGCTAAAATGATCTCTCCTAAGCTTTATACAAAACAATTGCGAAGAAACTTGCAAATATTACAACTTGTACAAGAGATATACCAGCAAAGCCGTCACATATTTCTATCTCATAAAAAACTCATATCAGATTTCCTATAAAATATGTGTATCTATTTTGCATAGCCGCTTTAGCCATACCTAATCGAACTTGAACTACTCGACCGAATATAATTATCTTCATCGTTTTCTGCATGTAGTAGCGAACTATCTTCATGTTACGACTTCGATCTCAAAAATTTTAACGAAAAAAGAATACTTAAAAAAGTTTGTTACAATAATACCGAGGACTTTGTCCTTTCTCTTATATTTTCGAATACAAGATGTTCACTTAAAAATTTAATCATAAATTGTTCTTTAAGCGAATTCATCTATCAACCAAAAAAATCATTTCGATTAAGCTAAAAGTTTCATACAAGCATATTCATAATTCATATATATAAATAAGATAACGAAGTGTGAAATTGCTTTTTTAACTGGTACAAATTATTCCTGAACGAATTTGGCATTATCTTAATCGCAAATATATGTTTACATTAATTAGCTTCTGATACGATATAATTATGATAGTTTATTAAAAATTATTTCATTTATATTTAAATCAAAGGACTCGCAATGCAAACCGAGAAGTGATGACATAGATTTGACTGTTGATACTTATATGTACAAATATAAATGTATGCGCGTGTTTCTGTGCATTCCAAAAACCTTTATTTGGCTATAAACAAAAACTAAAACTGTGGTCGGGAAGTTAAAAATGTACAAAGAAACCGTTTTTAATTTGACTCTAAAGGTGTGGTTGCTTTATTTTCTATCTTAGTCGGCATTTCTTGTTCAGCCATAAACATTTCCTAGAATAAAAGAAAATAATAACAAAAGATTGACAATTTAGTAATGGAATAACTTACCACATCATAAATAACTTTAATTACTAACGAACAAGATGGACAAGTAGCTATTTCTTCGCCTAACATTATTTCTTGCTTAAATTTGGTAAATATTGATATATTAATAAAGGCTTCAACGAAACAATAACTTTAAGCTTTAATTACTTTGGTAATTTCGAAACGGTCACCGCATGGACAAGGATAGTAATAAGTTTCCTCTTCTTCGTCATATTCAAAATCCTCAATTTCGACTTCATCGTGAAATACACTCATTTTCGTATGCTAAACATGTTATTATTTATAAAAAGTAAAACGGCACAATTTTTACTCGTAATGAATTAAAAATACAATCCACACACAATCAACTGTTAGCACGTTGTAAAAATGGAAATTAAATTAATGGAATTAAACTAACTACCCCGTCTTTGCACAATTGAGGATAGTTTTGTAAAACATACGCGCGTGTTTTTATACTATTTTTTTTTCACATTGATTCAAATTCTAGATAGCTTTAATGTAAATTAAAAAAAAAACAAGCATGTCAACGTTTGCTGTAAGTACATGATTATTAATGGACATGCATGAAAAGTTTTTCATGATGGATATAATAACTGTTTAGTGGGGAAAACTTTCAATCGAAAGCATTAGCGACTAAGGCATACAACTCATTGTTTACGATAGAAAGTAAAACATATAGATAATTAATGGAATAACTTACCCAAGTGATAACAAAAGCACTCTTGCAGCAACTGGGGCAGGTAGCTACTCGTTTACCTGCTAATAACTTTGACTAAAGTTTTATATATATATATATAAAATAATATGTTAAACTTTTGAAAAGTTATCTATCGTCAGGTTAACTTACTTTGTTAATTTCGAAACGATCACCACACGAACAGGGATAATAATAGACTTCATCTATTTCACTATATTCGAATTTTTCAATGCTAATTTTTTCAGCTTTTAGATGCTACGGACAGAATTATAATTTACATAGAATCACAGCTATAATATTTTATTATTTATGTTCTTTAAGAGTTTAATATCATATCGAGAAAAAAAATTTGAAGCATGTACGCGAAGACACAATAAAACTTTGCACTCTTATCAAACTTTCCAAATTGCAGAGATTTCGATATGTATAATGGCTTTCGATGATGTCATAAAGTTTAACTAGATTACGAAAACTATCAAAATCTCCGCGCGACTTGTTAATGCGGACTAAAAGCCCCTAGAAAAAAGTTAAGTAGTTTTCTATGCCCAATATGCTTGAAAATTCCTATATGCCTATTGGCTTCACAGCGTGAAAAGCGCGGAAAGTTTTTATGTGTTTGAATAAAACCGAAACAACTCTGTTTTTGCATGAAGAAAAAGTGAAAATTGTAAACAAAAGTTGTTAGTTTTAACAAAAAGTTAAATAAAAATGTCTTCAACAAAATCAAGCGAGGTAAATTATTATGAAGTGCTAGAAATTGATATAGAAGCTCAAGAGCCAGAAATACGCAAAGCCTATCGTAAGAAGGCCCTAGCATGTCATCCAGATAAGAATCCCGACAACCCAAAAGCAGCTGGGCTATTTCACGAACTTTCTAAAGCTTTGGAAATACTAACAGACGTGAGCGCTCGAGCGGCGTATGATAAAGTCTTAAAAGCCAGGAAGGCGGCTGAGTTGCGTCACAAACAGTTAGATAGTAAACGACAGAAATTAAAAAACAATTTAGAGCGACGTGAATTGGAAGCGTTCTATAAACCCCACGTCCAGAAGACAGATCAAGAAATTTTGCAAGAGGAGATTGAACGCATCAGACGTGAAGGCTCTCGCTTGCTGGAAGAGGAACATCGTTTATTAAGGGAACAATTGCAACGCACATATGCCGAACAGGCGCAGCCAAAGACTACTTTTAATTCCGCAGAACATCGTATTAAAATAAAATGGGAAGCTGATAAAATGGATGCCACTAATGGAGGCTATAGCGAAGAAAAATTGATGGGCTTCCTGAAAAAGTGGGGCGATATTGAGGCTTTGGTGATGAGCAAGAAAAATGGCAAAGCTTTAGTCGAATTTAAGACTTTAGAAGCTGGAGAGATGGCGTTACTGTATGAGAAAGGGTTAGGAAGTAATCCCTTATGCCTGAAGCCGCTTAACCCATCTCCTGATAAAAGGGCACCCAAAAGTACATCAAGAGATTATGAAGATCTGGCCATGCGAAAGCTAAGACAGGCTGAAGAACGTAAACGTTTAATAGAACAAATGTTAAAAGAAGACAATGAACAAGCGTAAAAACTATACGTAAAAGATTAAGGAAAAATATTTTCACACATACCCAGAATTTGCAATTCAATAAAAATGAATAAAAACGCCTACAAAATAAACGACAGTTTGTGTATCGTATGTACCAAACCATTGCTATCGATAAACGCACACAAATTTGTCGTTATCGTTTGTTATTTGTTTAGCTCACTTTGACTGTCGTGGCAAGCAAAATTAGATTTTGCTTTTATTAATTTTCTTCTAGGGCTTGGATTTTTTTTTTTTCCTCTAAATGGTTTTTGTTTAATAACAGTGGAATAATGGAACGTACAAAACGAGATTTAGAAGCAGTTATTAATTCTCAAAATGAGCAATTGACACGTTATGAAAAGCGACTCAAAGGTATTTATGTTATGAAAATATACGAGAAATGCAATAAATTCCCTTATTAAATTAAGATGTTGTGACTGCTTATAAGGGATTGCTTAAGGAAAAAGAAGCTCTAGAGACCAGTTTATCTGCTTTGACTGCAAACAAAGCAGATGTCACTGGCAAAGATGACAAGGAACTCTCTTCGGAAGCTGCTCATACCGGGGATAAAAATGATGAAGCTATTAATAACGAAGATGTAATGTTACCGTTTGCTGACGACAAAGCCAATCTTCAGACGCAAATTCATACCCTTATGAATTCTTTGGCCACTCTATCGGCTGAAAAGTCACGTATGGAAGCTTCATTTCAAAATGATAAAAAACAATTACGCGTTTTACTAACGCAAAAAGATCAGACGATCAATGATTTGCAAAAGAAAATTAAGGAAACTCAAGATATTGCAAAAACTGACATAGAAGAAGTAAAAGCTAAATGGATTATTGAACGTCAAGAACGTGAAAAAGAAACGAACAATCAAATTTTAATGATTCGCGAATTGCAAAAACTTTACGCTGACGAACGTCATCTTAAGGAAAACATTGAAATGCAACTGAATAACTTTAAAACCCAGTTTGCTAGTAATGAGGCCGAAAATTATCGTTTAAGGGAGTTGCAAGCGCAACTGAAGGAGGCTAACTCTCAGCTTAAACAATTTCAAACCAATAGTAAACATCTAAATATGGAACAAAGTGAAGAAAGCTCTAATCTCTTGAAGCAAGTGCAACAAGAGATGCGTTTACTTAAGGAACAACATGCTGTGGCAATTAAAAACGAACAAAGACGAGCGCAGCTTGCCGAAGAGCAATCTCGTAAACAAGCTGCTCTGCATGAAGATCGCGTCGCCAATCTGGAAGCAAGGCTAGCTGAGCTAAGCACCACTGTGGGCTCGTACGACCGTTTAAGACAACAAGATCAGGAATCCATTCACGTCTTAAAAAGGCAATTGCAAGATTTGGAACGCTCTACGCTTACTGCGGAAGTCAACAATGATCAATCCTTCGGTTACAATCATTCCCAGCAAGAACGACTCTTAAAGAAGCTCGCCACAAACAGTGGCGATGATTTGTCGGCAATCGTGGATGAAATCATGCGTCTTAAAAAAGTATTGCTAACTGGAAATTCATGTTCCTCCAATCCCATCGACTTAAATAAAATATTTTCTGTTGCCACTGATCATACAGAGTGCCAAGAGGAACTTAATCGCGCAACATTTCAATTAGAAGCAGCTCATACTGAAATTAAAGTATTGCAAGAGAAATTAACACAACAAAAAACACACATAGCAACACTCCAGGACAAGGTTCAAGTTTTGAATACAAATATAGAGGACCAAGAGGTGGAATTAAAACAGCACAATGAAAAGCTTCGTTTAGCTGTCAAAGACGAGCGTACTAAGTGGAAAGAAAGGCAGAATGATTTAGAAAATGAATACCGTGGCAAACTAAATGATTTGGAACAACAATTACATAAACAACGCTCGCGCTCGTTGCAATTACTCGACGAAAAAGAACAAGAAATCAAAACACTGCAAACGTCATTTGAAATATTCCATAGCAATAATCATCATCATATTAGTGCAATTGATGAGATAAATAATGCTGTTTCTTCAGATGCCGAAAGCAATGATGAAGCTCATCGTCTGGCTTTGCCTCGAAAAAAACTTTCAGTAAAGCCTAAGAAACTTGCAGTCAGTGATAGTTGTCACATGTTGCATTATGCCAATGAAATAGCGCGTAAGGATATCGAAATTACTAATCTTAGGAAATCCAGATATGTTGCCGAAACTTCCATGCGTAAAGCTATACAAGAAAAGGTTGCTGCTCAGGAGGAATTACTTAATAAAATATCAGCATTAGAAGAACAGGTGGATAGGTAAAGTATCATACCATAGTGAATATATGAGAAATGAGGAAGATTTGTAATGAAAATGACTATCCGCCCATTGGCTAGTTTACTGAATGACTTCTTGAAATTCGATAGGCAAACACACTTAACCCCTAGATATTTCCGATAGTCCTCTATATCCATTTCGTCCAGGCGTAAAATGTTTAGAAGTAGTATTTGAATATGAGATTCATTTTGAAATCTGAGGGAATAACCGCTGCGAACGTTCAAAAAATAATTATATAAGTTATAACCTAACTGTGAATATAAAAAATACGATTCATGCTAAATATATATTTTTTTCTTTTTTGCTTGCTTTCTTGGTACAGATTGGAACGTTGCAAGACGCGAGAAGGCGCTAATTTAGAGTATTTGAAAAATGTTATTATTAGCTACATAGTATCCAAGGATCCTGATGGACGGCGTCATATGATGAACGCCATCAGTGCTGTACTTCAATTCACGCCAGCTGAAACTCAAGCTATTAATTCTGCTCTCCATAAGAAGTGAAAGTTGTGTCAATTATGTTTTGTACATGTAAATATATATTTATATCTATGTATATATGAAATCATTGCAATCAACGAAAACCGTTAACAGGAAATTTGTTTAAATGTTCTTTTAATACGGCCGGAAAAATGGAGAAAAATTTATATCTACCGCCCATTTGTTTCGGATCAGTTAACATTTCATAGCCAGATTTGAGCAGACTTTGATTTTCAGGTAAAGCGTTTTTCAAAAGTCGCTAAAATACGTTATATTTGTATTAATATTATTACCAGGTAAATAAGAATATATGTTTTTACCTCCAAGCGAACGTCACCTTGCATCTGTTGTAAGAATATTCCTTGTTTAATAGGCCCAAAAGTAATAACTTCATTATTTTTCTCAGCGGTATGTTTCATTCGAAGAAAATCTACATCTGCGGTTAAATCGGCGCTGCCTGGATCTACTAAAGGATCATGTAGCGCATGCTTGCGAAAAGCCTTCAAAAAGAAAAAAAAGACTTAAAACAGTTGTAATCGACTTTCGAACGAATCTTCCACCACCTTAAAAAATTATAAAGAATTGTCGAATTGCATTTGTTCTGGACGTGCTTTCCGAATTCTCTCTGCAGCGAACTTTAAGGATCTGATAACTTCTACGTTCAAATTCGTTACGTGTTGTATGCAACCGATTATGAGCAAAAGGCTAACACTTCATCAGTTGGAGGTACATACATGTCATTTTTTTTATGACCAGTCACACAGAGGATGTAGCCTATGTGTACAAAAACGGTGATGTCGAGGAAGAAAGAAATATGCGACGAATTTAAAGTGCATTTTCCAAGTTTTTAAATAACACAAGGACGGACGGCCGGACAAGCGAACGAAAGCATAAAAATCAATCTGACATTGCTTGTGTCTCCTCTTAAAAAAATTGCTGCGTATTGTATACGGAAAGGCATATCTATTATATGTTACGGTGATGGGTAAAAAAAAAAAATTCTAAATTGTAGGTTACAATTTCTTACCCTGAAGGTGTCGGTTTTGTCGCCAACGTGGCCGTAATCGATTACCAAACCAATGCCGCCATCTTCTTGTAAGCGTTTCGCTAGCATGCTAATTAATCTATCTGATTCCAAGGAATATTCCAAACTTAGCCTGGTGTCGCCTTTCAACGGTTGATAAAGTTTGGAGACCGGGGTCTGTTCTTTTGACAAAACGAAACGAAATTCGGATTTTTCCGAAACATTAGGATCAATGTCTATCAGCACTTCTTTCCACAAATTGCCATCCAATTGCAATTTGTGTATTGGCAAAGCGTCGAAAAACTCATGGGCGACGACTAAAGAAAAATTGCGGGGTACATCTTCGAAATGTTTATACCAAAATACTTTTATGCCGGATGGAGTTTCGCCCTTCCTATAAAATCGAGAGTTGTTATCATCTATTGATGTGGAGCCATGACATATACGCTCCGCTTGCAAACCGCCAAGATAAGGGCTTATCTCGACTAGATGTATGGAAAATTGAGGATCGACCTTAAAATGCGTTAGAACTCTCAGCAAATCGCGAATTAAAGTACCTCTCCCGGGACCTAATTCTACCAATTGAAATTCGAGACTGCCCAATTTATACCATTCGGTTAGAAACCAAATTCCCACTAACTAAGGAAGAAAAATTCTTTAAAGCTTGTGTTAAAATTAAATCCACGGGATTCACCTCTGCAAATATCTGGGAAATTTCTGGTGATGTTATAAAATCTCCTTCTCTGCCAAACACGTCTTTGCACATATAATATCCACCTTGAGGATGAGTTAAAACCTCGCGCATATAATCAGCGACAGTTATGGGACCGGTGGCTAATATTTTCGCTTTCAATTGTTTAGTTAGATCAATCGTCCTCTTGGCTTCCTCCTCCGCAATCACTTTGGTTTTTTGTTTAATTTCTTGTGAAAAATCTGGTCTTTTCACTGATTTATAACTAAATTTTCTAATGCCGCGTCGTAAAATACATTTAAAAATTTTTTCCAACATATTTGCAGTTACTTTTTTTTTCTTCTATTATACAAACGTAACCAAAATCTGTCATATGCTTGAAAACAGTTATCATATGTTAGCAAGCTTTGGTGTAATCGATTAAATGGTCTTGATAAAAGAAGAACAAGAATTTGAAACATATGTCTTTGATATTTCTGAAAATTTTTGTTTATAAACAGTCAGCGCTTCTTAGATTTCAAAAGAACCTTAAGGAAGATTTATTTAGAAAAAAATAACATGGTGCAAGAATTGTGTAGAGTATGCGCCACGGCTGCCCATGAAGATACAGCCATAAAATTATTCGAACGTAATCAAAAAGAATTGTTACAGCAATTAAGGTTATTGACGGGTTCGATGGTATGTATGACATGTACAGCAATGATAGTGCCTCGGCAAAGTGAAAAAATTGTATATCCAAAATTATTCCAGATAAAAAACAGTATTGGTTACCCTCGGTTGGTTTGTTGGACGTGCCAGCAAAAACTGATGGACGCTTACGCTTTTCGTCAGTGCTTTGTTAAGTCGCAATTATTTTTTAAAGAGAAAATGAGAGAAAAACTGATTGCTATGCAGGATGCCAAAAAATTTAAAGAAGAAACGAGGACATCTAAAGATAGGGAATTACTTACTTTAAACACAGTTAAGGAAGAGGAGGAGAATGATAATAATGATCGCAAAAAGGAAGATCACGAAGAGGTTTATGAATCATCTGGATATGAAAACGTGTTAAAAGAGGAAGAACATCAAGGATTGCCTAAAGACGATATTGTCGAAGGCGAGGAAGATATAGAGTTTATTAATATAGATCAGAAAATTGAAACCAGCTTTAGCGAATACGAAAACGATAACGAAGATGAGCCCGGTGATAAAGTTGAAATCATGAATAATGCGAGCGTGGAAAAGAAAAGCCCAGAAAAGTTGCAAATGGAAAAAAAGAAAACATTTAAAGGTCGAAAGAAGCGCAAAAATGTCCCAGATGAACCGAGACAATATATATGCGATCAATGCGGGAATCATTTTAGTTGTCGGCATCATTTTGTAATACATCTGAGAAGACACACTGGTGACAAGCAGTATGCTTGCGAGTAACATGAAATTATGTTATGAAATTGAATTTGATAAATGAAACTCTATTTTAGAATATGTCCTGACAAGTTTTTCACCAATTCGGAATTGACCCGACACATGAGAAAACATACCGGTGAAAGACCATTCGCTTGTAAATTTTGTTTAAGGAAGTTTACCGATTACAGTACACGTGTTAAACATGAAAGGTGAGAGAGGATTCCAATGCGTTTTTATGGTCATCGCGAATATTATAATGCCGAGTAAACATGGAAGATATATGTATTCTCGTATTGAGCGATATGAAAATAGTTCAGTTGGATAAATTTAGTGTATATCGCCTTTCATTTTTTTCAAGTTAAGGTCCGAAAATTGTTTCAAAATTTTTTTTTTCCTAAGTTTTCCAATCAAATATTTTTTTTTTTTTTTTAATGTTATTTTAAAAGCAAATATAAACGAGTTATTAAGGGTGTTCCCTAGTTGCCAAAAGTAGGCCAAGAAGTAGGACAATTAGTTTAAAAATGTATCACATAGCATAATAAATGACTTTGAACTCCTCCCACTAATGGGTATTGAGAAGTTCCGTCCAAACTGAATATAACATATATAAATTGCTCAAATTAATTTCTGAAAAATTTGCCTTTTTTTTATTTTTCATAGAACTCACACTAATGAACGTCCTTTTCAATGCAATGGATGCGGAAAATCTTTTACCACGTCCTATATACTCAAAAATCACATGCTGACCCATACTGGGGAAAAATTATTTAGGTACTTTTTCATTGAATGCATCTTTGTTTTAAAAATAGCTTTTTTTTTTTTTGTTTAATTGCAGTTGTAATCTATGCAACAGATCTTTTAGCCGACGTACACATCTGGTGGTGCATTATCGATCTATTTTACACAAGCAAGCTGAAGAAAAGCAAGCGGAAAACGCGATTTTCTAAATTAAAATTAAATTAATTTAACATAAAATAGAAAAAACAAAAAGAATAGGGAGCGTAAATATATATATGTTTTTCAATTGTAATTTAATTTCTTTGTTTTATTAAATTCAATGCAACGGATATATCGGATTGATTAAGGGGTTGTAGGCTGCCTTACACATAAATCCTAAACAAATTTTTAATATTCCATCAATTATTAACTAATTGGAAAGTGCGGCGATCGACATCCCTAGAAGATGTGATTCTTTCGTTGGAACTAAATCTAGAATTTGGACGAAACTACGAATTTAGAGCAAGCAGAGTTTAAACACAATTGGAAAAAATATTGTATACTTACGAACATTTTGCAGCCAGAAGAAGATCTAAAGCCCGGATTGTATTTATAAAATATTCATAGAAGTCACAGAAACAATGCATGATCTCAATCGGGCAATCTGGCAACCGCCAGCAGTGCTCTGAAATTCAAAATTCTTCTCTAATTTATTTTATTTTATCCTATTATCAATTAACCCTGTTAGTCTTTTGCTTGTGGTATTGGAATTAGTAAAATTGTGTGGATGTTTGCAAAACTTAGGAGGACTTGTGAAAGATACATTTTTTATCTAACCGATCACAGTTAAAATCGACCTAAGTGGGTCTGTCCGTCAGTCCCCCACATTTTCTCGTGTTCATTCAGGTCGCAATTTTTAAAATATATTGCGGAAATCTAGTACACTGACTAATTTTGGACGAAGGACGAAGGCTGTTGAAATTGATTCGGATCGGATCATTTTTTCGACTACATCTCCTATAACAACTTATTTTAAGATGTCGTTACGTGAATAACTATATTAAGCAAAGTGGAGGGCATGTATATATAGATTCACAAAATAATGAATATATCAATAGCAACTCATTCACCCAAATATAACTTTCCTTTATTTAAACCTGGCTAACTGGCTACTCCACCACAATCAACACTTGAAACAACAAGATATTTAGCAAACGGTAGCTGAAAAATTTTTTCTGATCTGTGTTTTTTTTTGTTAGTGCAAAAGAAAAAGAACGAGAATGTAGAAAAAAACGCAAAGAAGAAAAAAGTTAAAAAAGAAACGAATTTTTTGAAAATAAACTAAAATAAAAAACGTTAATGATATAAATATTTAGTGAACTCGTTTTCGAGTGAAAAATTATTTTTTTCTTTGCAATTTTGTAAACTCCTTTTTAAAAATATATTTATTAAATTTTTTGTTCCGTAAGTGTTCCCCGGGGTAACAGTTGAAACAACATTAGCCTGCTCCCTAAGGAGATAGTGTCTCATTCGATTACCGCCGGTGGAGATGATTTTGAAGATTTTTATATGAATGCCACTGAGCATAATAAGGGATCGAGTATGGTTGAGGACGCAGTTGATTTAACTCCCAAGGGAGGAGGTGAAGCTAATGAGTCAATAGTGCTCAGCAGCCACGGATTTAATACGCGTTCTGGGTTGGGTGCCGACGCCATTCCAAAGTACGACTTGTATGACCATATTTCGTAATGAATTTCTTAGTTTTTATTGAAACTTGTGAAAATGCCGAAGGCAAGCCTACGAACATCAATTCGAACCTTTCCTTTCAATCATATCAAATGTTTCAACATTAATGGTTAATTAAAAGCTCTGAAGGTGGGTGGCTAGGGCAGAGGTAAATTGCTGTTCAGCTCTGCTCTTACTGCCAACAACTTCGTTAAGCACAAAAATTTGATTAAAAAAAAAAAAATTTAAAAGCGTATATTCCGAGAACCTTCACGGAAAGATTCGGAGTTATTCGCAATGTCCCCATCGAGTATGATGTAAATGAGATAATTGAAAAAGCCGTGTCCGATATTCCCGTTAAGTCTGCTGTTAGCCTTCGAAGAAGAAATCCTAACGACAAGGACGATTTTGTTCCCACAACGAGTATTAAAATCGCTTTTAAAGGGAAAGCCCTCCATAAATCGATCAAGTTCAATTTTTGCAATCCCCGCGTAGAGTACTTCGTACCCACTTTAAAGCAATGCTTTAAGTGCGGCAGACATGGGCATGTGTAAAAGGTTTCTAAAGCCAAGGAGGACCTGTGTCTGAACTGCGAGAAGTCTCCTAAGTGCGGAAACTGTGAAACGATGAAATGCTTGTCCTGTAGTTTAGGCGAGCACAATGCTCTAAACAAGTGTTGCCCGAACAGGGACCGGGAGTTAAATATCAACAAGATTATACCCATTAAAAATCTTTCTTTCAAAGAAGTGAAAGACAAATTTTCTTCAAACTACATTGAGTGTTTGGATGACAACCCTTACCATGAGAATAAGAAGAAGAAATGAGCAATAAGAATCTAATGTTTGAGAAAGAAGCTCCGGAGTGGTCGCACGAGAAGTAGTGTCTTGGATCTAACCTTTTCTATTTCAACAATTTTGTCGTTCAACTGGAACACGACTAACGTCTCTGATGGCAAAACTCAACGCTCTCCCATTTTATTTAATAGTTACAGCAATTCCGTTAAAAAAATATAAAATTTCATTTCACGCAACTTCCTTATGGATCGTTTGTCTAAAGTTGATCCTCCTTCCGATTTATCATCAATTCAAAGTCATTTTCAGTCTGAGATCAAGTCTGCTAGAACCCACTTCTCTGATATTGAGTCTTTCTCACCTAAACCTTGGTGGATGTCTTCTCTGCCAACCCCCGTTCGCAAATACCAAACTGCAAGGAAAAAAATGAATAAATATACCAATCCAGCCAACTTCATTGAATAGATGAAAACTCTAAAGGTATGGAGATCTGCAGTTAGAAAGGCGAAAAGGACATATAGAGCTATCACGAGTAAAGAGTTGTGGTAATTGCAACTCGCGTTTTTCTGGAATTACATCAATGGTCATCGACATTTCAGTCGACATTTAAACGGTTGTGCTGTGTGGAATGACCATCATAATAAAAGATACTTGGATATGCTGAAGATCTATTCTACAAGTGTCCATCAGATTACAATACTTTCAGTTGTTCCTTTTAATAGCCTCAGCAATACAATCTTTTCATTGCGTGAGCTAATGTATGTCTTACATTCCAGAAAGAGGGCTACTGCTGCAGGTTGTGATGGAGGCATGGTCATGGATGGTATGACATGGTCAGAGTCCTGTCTCGAGGAAGCTTAAGTATCCTCTTGCATGCAATTAACAACTGCTGC
Source organism: Glossina pallidipes (assembly GCA_000688715.1). Taxonomy (NCBI): domain Eukaryota; kingdom Metazoa; phylum Arthropoda; class Insecta; order Diptera; family Glossinidae; genus Glossina; species Glossina pallidipes. The sequence goes on along the minus strand of KK500192.1, from coordinate 64,935 downwards.
TCTATTAACTTTATGCCCTTAGATTTGCGATAGCACTTCCTAAGGCAGGTAAGGACTTAAATGATTTGAGCAACTTTAGATCAATTTCGCTAATAAATGTAAGCAAAAAGATTATCAACCTCATGGTTAAGGAGAAAGTAATGAATTTCTTGTAAACTGGGAACATTATTCGAGCTCGTTCTTACGCCTATCAAAAACGCAAATCTACGAATATGTTGCGTTAACAAACAATCTTTTCTCGTAGTTAGTTTAAAAAAAGCTGGTAAAATGGTTGTTATGCTTTCCCTGGACATCAGCAAAGCCTATGATGATGTCAACTTGATTAAGCTTGCAAGGATTCTCTTAAACTTTTCAATTCCTTTTCAAATACGTCTGTGGATACAACATTTTTTATCCAAGCGTGTGTTGGTGATGGGTAAAGAAAAAGTTGAAATATACGATGGTATCCCACAATGCAGTTGCTTAAGCCCCATACCGTTCAATCTATTCACAGCTATTTTGCCTGACAAAACCCATATTTTCCAATATGCAGATGATTTCCTAATTGTATCTGCGGATTCATCTTTTTCAGTGACTGTGAATAATGTCTCGATAAAAGCTAATCTGTTGATGCATGCGCCGATCTCAATTTATATTTTAATTCCAGCAAAACAAATACTATTTATTTTACTAAAGGTTCTAAACGCGAAATCAGGCTCTTTATCGAAGGAACTAAAGTTAATCAGGTGAAATCCCCTCGATTTCTTCATAGAATTTCAAATGACAGCCTAACTCTCCGTGGGCATTATGAGAACGCCGTCCAAGACTGTTAATCTAGATGCCATATCATCAAACTCATAACTAACGATCAGTCAGGCTTGACTCCCAAAAAAGCTTTAACTGTGTATAAAACCAAAGTCAAGTCCAAGATTGGATTTGCACATTCTACATCCTGTAATTTTCCCAAATATATTGAGAAACGTATAAAAACATTTAAAAATCGAATGTTAAAACGTTGTGCTGGACTGACCCCCTCAGCTCCTCAACATATTCTCAACGTCATTTCTGGTCAATGGCCCGTTTCCGAAAGAGCTCTCTTTTTGCACTGCTAAGGACTGCTAAAGAGCTCTCTTTTTGTACTGCTAAGGACTTAATTAAGGTCAAGATAATGGATCCTTCCTTTTTTTCAGAAAGTTACATATCTCAGTCATACCGTCTCTTGCAGTTACCCCATAGGCAAATCACATGTATTAAGCAATGT
>KK500192.1:0-47977 GCA_000688715.1 Glossina pallidipes | reverse complement strand
CACAGTAACTTTTTAGGGTTAAGAGCTAGTTTAAGTACGACATTGGCAAATCTCGTGTCCGATGATGAAAAAAGGTGATAGACGTTATTTAGGTTCTTGCAAACAACTCTGAGCGGGTTAAACAGCTCATAATTATATTTACAATGACGGGTTGAGCGGGTAAATAATATTCGGTAATACGAACAATCAATTATAAGTTAAAGAAACTAAAAATCAAGATCACTGTGAAAGAAAAAGATACACATTGGCTCAATAAAATCATTCATTTATAGTACACTATCGTTGAGTTTTATTTATTATTAATAGTGTCAGATTTTGATCGTACAACAACAAGACCACATAAAACTTAAGTGATATACCTTCTTTTTTTTTTTTTTGAACCACAATAGCACCTTCAATTTGAATAAATGTAAATTCCTTAAAAGGAGTGTTAGTGCAAACCCAATACACAGGAGCACATAAAGAAAACGATAAATGGGTCTATTAAAAATATGAAATTAAACCTTATTGATTTTGCGGAAGTTAATTGAGGGATTTGAAGATTGCGTCCACTGTTTTTGCTTATGATCATAAGTTGCTGTAAAAGTTCATGGTACCTTTATGAATCCTTTGCAACATAAAGAATAAGTTACTAACGGTTTGCTGCATGCGTTTGTACAAATGTAACAATTCGTCATCTCGTTTTATTTTATCTTCGTTTTGATTATTATTATTGCATTTTTCATTTTTTACATACAGTAAATTTAAATTTTACTTTCTCTTATCTCTTCAGTAATGCAAGAATGAAAATTAGTTTAGGGGAAATTATCTCCAATAAAAATTTGTGTTCTTAATTGTCGCTTTGGGGATATTCTGTGGTATTAAAAGGGTTTTTTTCTTTTACGCGCTATTGGCAATTCCTTTAATGCGAACAAAAGCAGGAGGAAGCAAGCAAGGGAGACGATTTTAATAAACTTTGCTACTGACTAGCCTAATTTTCTTTTCTGTTTAATTTCGTAATTAATTTTTAACTAATTAATGGAATTTTACAAACAATATTAAAAGCAAAAAAAGTTGAAAACTAAGCTCAATAAACTTAAGAATAACTGCAAGAAAATTTAGGTAAACGCCATCGAGAAAAAAACTTTTTGTGTGTGGTATTGGTTAAAAAAGAAAAATTTTATCAAAAAAAGAAAGAAAATGAGAAATTTAATCAATTTTATTGACAAAATTCTAAGGAGTAACAAATTCTTAACTTAGTGAATCATTCACCGATTTTTATCTCTAAGATGTACATTGCTTATTACCGCATAATAACAATAATTGTAATAATAAATTCGGGCTTGTGCAGTGCATACTTTTTTAATTTTTTCTTTTTCAATTAAATTATATTAAATTAATCATATCTTTGTTTCGTCTTTCTTTTCAATGCAACAGAAAAGCAGAAGAATTTCCCATAGTTTCCATTCAATTAATAAATATTCGACTGATTCAACTGATATTACTTAGTGTGTGCAAGTGCGTGCGTGTGCGATTGTGTTCTATTTACTCTCTTGCAACGCTGCAGACGTCAACAGCGCACAAAGCACCAAGTCAACGTCACTCAACAAAACAAATAATGACGGAATATAAACTTGTTGTTGTGGGTGCTGGTGGTGTGGGCAAATCGGCTTTAACCATACAATTGATACAAAATCATTTTGTTGATGAATATGATCCAACCATCGAGGATTCTTATCGTAAACAAGTGGTCATAGGTCAATAAAAATCAAACTTAATATTAACGATAACAACAATAAAAGCAAAAAATTTGATAATCATTTAGATGGCGAAACCTGCTTATTGGATATATTGGACACTGCCGGTCAAGAGGAGTATTCAGCTATGCGTGATCAGTATATGCGTACTGGTGAAGGTTTTTTACTGGTGTTTGCTGTCAACAGTGCAAAATCGTTTGAGGATATTGGCACCTATCGTGAACAAATTAAACGTGTTAAGGATGCCGAAGAGGTGCCGATGGTGTTGGTGGGTAATAAGTGTGATTTACAAGCGTGGGCCGTTAACATGAACCAGGCACGCGAAGTAAGTGACACATTGATATACAACTTTTTTTGCATACAATTATTTGTGTTACGAATATATCTTAGATAGCCAAACAGTATGGTATACCGTTTGTAGAGACTTCGGCAAAAACACGTATGGGTGTGGACGACGCTTTCTACACATTGGTGCGTGAAATACGTAAAGATAAAGAGCAAAAAGGGAGAAGAGGACGTAAAACACATAAACTGCAAAATCGGCGTTTTAAATGCGAACTTCTTTAATTAGACCTTATCTGTGGGTTAAGCAGAATGGAATGATTAGCTGAGCTGGCTGGAGTTTCGTATTAATTTCTTGGAGGCAGCATAAGAGACCGGCTTCTTATTTTATTCTTCATAATGCCTTCAGTGGTAGTTATTATTATTTTTGAAAAGTCTTGCTCTTAAAGTCATCACTACATCTTCATCTTTTTCCGAAACCAATGCAATAGTTTGCCACATTTTTTTTCATTTTTTTTTCTTCATATTCACCACCCACGAAGGTGATATACGAATTTTGTCTTTCTATGAGAAATACGCTTATGATATATGCACGCAATTCTTTTTACACGGTGGATAAGTTTCGTAAAGACCGCGAAAAATGTAATATCTAGAACACCTCAACGAGATGAACATTTTATTTTTTCATCATATAACAAAATGAAAAATCGTGTAGAAGAGGCTATTCTCGATTTACTCCGCTTTATACAACGGCCGTACAAAAAGATATCGATATACATATATTTGAGATTTAGCCAACTTCAGAAAGGCCAATAGTCCCTCTGTTTGGTTGCGAAAGGCACAAAATAATTTAAAAAAAAAAAGTTAATGAATAGTAACCCATTCTTAGTCATGCTTGATTGTTTCCCGATCTGATTATCGTAAATCGCAACATCACCTCGAGAAAAAAACAAAAAAAAATATATAGCAAATACTCACGACTTGAAAACCATCTGAATGTTGAAATTTGTCCCACTCGACACACCTTCATAATAAACAGAAAAGTCTGTAATTCTTAGATGACGAATATCCGATATTCTCCTCAAAGCGAAGACAGTTCTTAAAACTTTTTTTTTATTTCTTTATTTTAAGAACAAGTAAACACCTGTTATCTTTTAATTACATACGTACGCACAAAGGATCGTTAGTAAGAGAATTTCTGAGGGTCTTAAACAAGCGCTTAATGTTAAAAAAAAACAAAATTCGGTGCTAATATATATTTTTTTCACTAATTTAATTCCATACAAAAAAACTTCATAGATGGACAGACATTTCGCTACAACGTAACAATTTATAATATTACTTTTATGCCATACGACAAGAAATCTATATTTTTCTTTTTAAAAAAAGCTAAGATCAAAGTGCTTTCTTTTTATAACTAATATTAAAAACAAAAAATTAAGTTAAATGACATAAAAATGTTTTTGTTTTTAAGATATAATTTTATAACGATTTATATTTTGCCACCATATGCTACGCATACATTATGGAATTTTTACTTTTTTTTTTATTATTTTATACTCAATCGATTGATACATGATTTTATTGTTTATTTTACACTTATATGTAATATCTATGTGTATCCAATTTTCTATGTGTAATAATAGCAATCGTGCAAAATAAAAAAAAAAAGCATTTGAAAAAATTCCTTTTTGATTCTGGATATGCATTCAATCAATTAAATATATTATGAAATAACTGAAAAATTAAGAAAAACAAAAAAAGAACAGATAAATAAATACGTATACTTGTCTTATCAATAAAAAGGATATAATAATAAAAATAAATAATTTTCTATACTAAGCATAGACCACACGCTCTGTTTACTTTTAGAACCAATCTTGATTCTAAGCTCCTTCAATGCCGCTACCAAAATTTGGCCGGCCTATCACGTTTTTGAATACGGTCAGATTTTGAAAACCTAATCGAGAAAGAATGCTTCACGCATTTTTTTAGATTTGATTTCATAAAGTTTAACGAGCACCGTGTAAACCAAATTATTTAAGTCGATTGCGATTACAATGAGAAGGAAGAAAAACCTTTAACATCGTCAGCGTACATTACGATCTGGCTGGATTTCTGGATCTGGATTTAATCACCGACGGTAGTACTCTGAGTTATCTGTTATGCAGACACGAGCTTATCCATTTCACTAAGTAGAAAGCGAAGCCAGAGGCCTGAAGTTTGAAGATCAATAAGACAAGTAAACTCTAAGAGATTCGTGACAGAAAATTTTCCTTTCCGAAAGCCATGCTGGAATAGAGAAATATAAGATTTAATAGCAAAAGCTAGACGCTGCGTAACAATTCACTCAAATAATTTAGGTAAGACACTCAATTGAGCGATGCTTGTTCTCAACGTGATGTCTCTTTCCACATTTGTGAATTGGAATAAGGAAACTACTGTTCCTACACCAAGGAAAAATACCTAATTTCTAAGACTGATTAAAAATCATTGAAATAACACCACATGGCTCGACTGAGCATGTTTTAGGTATACATGATGGGATCCCGTCAGGTTCAAGCGCAGAGCTATATTTTAGGGACTTTAAACCATCTAAAACATCGTTTTTTGAAATGATCAAGTTAGGATTCAACGCCCAGCTAGATATCGGATACAGATACTTGACTGTTACATCGGAATTAGCAGTTGAAAAATTTCGTCGGAAGTATTCAGCGAAGAGGTTCGAGGTTTCAACATAATTAGTGGACTTAGAGCCATTGAAAGAAACATGCGGGGGATATATATTATGTAAAAACAAATTTTTATAAATCTTTTCATTTTTTTTTGTATAAATATTACCGTAAAAATTGGCGACTATACGACTTGAATTAAAGTAATCATCCGCATATATACAAGTTTTCAAAACGTAATAATTAACGTATTGAATTACGAACTAAGAGGTGCTTGGAACAATAGAATCCCGTTAAACTTTTCTTTATCTAGAATTTTGGCTTTAACTAACTAACAAAGTGAATGATTATTTGCCCGCATATTCCTAATTTCTTTAGAAGTAATCGTTAATTTCGTTCCTTTCTATAAACAAATCTGATAAGACTCGGTAACCCTAGTCTGCGAAAATAAGTAGTGAAAGGACAATGTGAGGAAATTTACAAAAGTATAAAAATCGAAGTTACGTTAAAAAATAATATTTGGAAAATATAAAAATTTTACAAAAATATAAATTTTTTGAATTGTTATCACCAAATGTAAGAGTTATTTTTGTATTGAAAGATTTAACAAGTTTATTAAATCTAAAAGCCATAGATATGCATGTGTATGCGATTGTTTTTGTCAGTTGAAAATTTCATATTAAAATAAAGTGAAAATGCCAATGAATAATGAAATATTTGCTTGAAATAAGTTTTAAAAGCAAATTAGTGCTTAGGTTCTTTTCCTGTAACGAGATATAAAGTAAACCAATAAATCTAGTTATAACTTGGTTTCTTTAAAACTCACTCATTATCAAGCGTTATCTCGGTTTTTTTTTTTTTTTTTAATTTAAAGGAGAAAATGCAGCTGTAACTCTATTCTAATTCATCTCTCTCTCTTGCTTTTCATTTTCGAATGGGTGCAGGTGATGGCAGCTCTAGTCATTTGTATATATTTTTACATTCTCTTGTATACCGTTTACAATTTATCTGACAGTTTTCCATTGTTACATTTTTTCTTAAGCTCGCTGCACTTTACTTTGCGTGCGATAAATATTAATCCTTCCTTGTTTTTTTTCTTATATGAACAAAATTTCCTTCTTTAAGCAAAATAATTCGTAAACATTTGTTTATTTTAATCAGCAAATAGAGAAAAGTTATTTTAAAATGTTCAGATAAAGCATATAAAAATTGTTTCGTGTTACATAAATTGATAAAAAAAAGCGAATACTCGATCATATATACAAGAATGCATACATAAAAAAAAAAAAAGAAGTGTGCCCATCGTGCATGTGTATATAAAAAACGGGAAGTCATAAAAGGTCAAAATTATCAAAAAAAAATTGCATGTAAGCATACGAAAGCCATCCTTTGACTTTAAATTTACATGTAAGACTAAAAACTTTTTTTAAATTCTCAAAAAAAAAAAAATAGATGAAAAATTCGAATATATATATATATATATATATATATATATATATAGGTGAACTGTTTATAGTATCATATCATGGGGTAAACGCCCCAAGTTTTTTCTTATGCGGTAAATGCTTTCGAGTTCGTTAGATGGTGTTTTCGGTGCGCGGGTACTGAGTGTGTGCTAAAAACAAATGTGTGTACCTTGGATTTGTTTATATTTTGGTATATTATACTTTTAACTTGTGTCCTACAATTAATGACGTCATTTATAAAACAATCTTTTTTTTCTTTTTTCTTATATGTATTTCCAATTGCGTGCCGTTAATCATTAACACATTCTTGATTGCATAAAAGCCTTTCTGTACATGCCCTCGAGCATATACGCATATATGAATGCATGTAGTACTTTTCTTGCGATTGGTTTTTGTGCCGTTGTGTATTCGTACGAAAATTTCCATAGAAGAGGTCACATGAAACGACTCGACTGCATGTCCCCTCCTACTCTACGCAGAATTCTTCTAATTTATTTCAATTTACTTATTGTATCGCCAATGAAGATAAAAAGTCAGAGCCGGAGAATCTCAATTATAGTTGTTTGACGGTATTTGGCTGTCAGTTAATTGTAAATCACTTACATGCAAGCATTTTTATTATTCCTCAGCAATAGTTCTGCTGGGCTCATTAACATAATAGTTGTATTTGTATTCCGGACGAATGCAGTTGTTTGTTTGTTGACAGGCATCAATCTTTTTCTATGCAAATTATTATTATTATTGTTGTAAAAAATTACAAAGCAGTTGATAATTTTATCTGTAGCTGAGTTAGGCTTTTTATTTCCTTTATCGCAATTAAGTGCGAATTTTTTCTCTTCACAATTTTTGTTTACAATGGGGGAGAAGCTAATTAAGTGACCTTAGAACATTCTCATTTGGACGAAGCGTTAATCATGGGATAAGTCAATGGTTTAAAACTGAAACTATTAAAGTGCAATGCCGGTATATGATGGTCGGACGTAGAAATAATTTTATTATTAGGATCGTTTTAAAAAGTTGTGGGCACGGCCATTGTGGGCTATAAATTCGATTCGTGTCAAAGATGCCATATACATTCCAGATTATTAGTTTAATCCTGTTATGATCGTGCCTTAGTATCAATTTATTTTTATGTGCCTTTCTCAATCTGGTTATAAAATTCTCATTATCACCCCGTGAGTATAATTTATGTACTCTTTCGAAAGCTTAAGCCGAGTGGAAAAACCCTACTCTTCGCTGCTCGTGAAAGATAATTAGATTCCAATGCCAAATGGAGATAGTTTATACCGACGTGACCGCAAAGCATTCTGCTAAAAGAGCGAGGCTTATTTGAAATCTTTATCCTTGTAAATGTGTTTGACTCGATGGCATCATATTTCAAAAAAGGCGTTTATAGGCTATAATGACGGTTTGCTAAGTTTGTGCGGATGTTTAGCACACTTGAAAGGGCTTGACGTAGATTGACCTTTTAGTGTATCAACGCATTCTGAATAATTTTCTGAAACGTGTTAAGAATGTCTGCCCTTCAGTCTCGCCGTTGTCTGTCAATATATTTTTATGTTCAGCCTGCATTTCACAACTTTCGATAATATTTGTTATACTATATAACATGGTTTGTCTCACGGGTTAATGCTATTGAAAATGGTTTGGGGTGTAATGTGAATACCTGTCATAAAACTCACGTAAAGAACTTTTTGATAGTTCAATACCACAGAAGGATAAGTCCCTGACCAATAGGTCAAAGAAATGTTTTCCAATCATGTTGGAGTCCCTTAGAGGATGCCATCCCTGGGAATGCCATTCCTGGAAGTAACAGCCGTCGCTGTTAAGTTCCACGTAGAGTCGCTTTAAACTGGTACAACGGGGGCTACACGTCCAAGAGGTAATTTACCAGAAAAAATCCCATGTGTAACCTCGCCGATGAGCCGCTTCCTTTTCGGATATATCGAACTTGTGGGGTGATGGTAGTAGTGTTGGTCGCGAAATAGAGAGGGTGTGGAGAAAGATGGAGCACTTTGATAACACCTCGGCATACTATTACCGGCATAGTTTCAAGTGGCGTGAAACGATCTTTTTCTTAAGCGAAATTTTTAAATTTTTCATTGCTCTTATGGTGTCGAAACTTTCCCGGTACGATTTGTTCGTTGATCGAAATCATTTTTAGAAATTTCAAACGATTCGACTTTTACCGTTTCTCAGTTAACACTTACAAAAGAGCATAAATTCTTAGTCAAAGTTCTTACGATTTTCTGCTGTCTCTCCTTCCCTGTCCTTTGAAATCCGAATCTCGAAAATAAGACTAAAAGTAGGTAAAAGGTGATCGTAAATATTACGCGAAAATTAAGTTTTAAAACGTATATGAATCATTTACAAACAAGGTGCCTTGAAATAGGCCGTGGATTTAAATACGCTCTCTAGCAATGATGAAAGCTGCTTCTACATAAAAGTTGCCCCAAATATGTACTTAGGTTACCTAAAATGGTGAAAATAATTCCGAAAGGCTTTCTGCAGCTTAATAAAATGTCTATTGATGTGGCGCAAATTTAAAATCTGTCTCGAATCTAAATTTGAATTCTGACAAGTAAGAAAATGGTATTCGGTCTTGACCAAATCTTTATCAGATATTACACGGACGGACGGACATATTTAAATCAAATTCAAATTTTGATGCTGATTAAGAATATATACCTACTTTGTGGGCTCTCTGAAACTTCCTTCCGGGCGTTGCAAACGTTTTGACAAAATGAATATATCCCCCATCTCTTGGACTTTCGGACAATTGTGCCTGATAGTTGGAGTATTTGGAGGGCATTTAGGTTCAATTATATTAAATATTATTTCATAATATAAAAAAAGAAAATTTTGTACAAATCTGTTGAATTACTTTGGCTTGTATGCAGGTAATGTGGTGGTAGTGAGTAATTTTGTTCTTTTTGTGAAAAAAAATTAAATTCTGAAAATTTCTCTAATAAATACCTTAAAACGCAGCATATATATATATATTTTAACGTGAAAAGTAAACTTGAACGCTGCCATCCACATTATCCTGTTTCAACTAATTTAAAATATTTATGTTTTTATCGAGAAAGAAAAAAAACCAACACCTATGCAAAAAAAAGTTCCGTCTTTAGTGTTCAATACTTGAAAAATATTTTTAAATTTGCAGTCTTACAGTCTCTTAGTTAAGCGTTTTACTGATAAAGAAAACAATGAAATCTCACTGCCGCCAAGCCAGTTATCAGCATCAAGCCGCTACTTATAACATAGAACAAGAGAAAAATATAATTTTTGGCCATATTTTCTGTTCTTTATTCCCGCTTGACAACAGTTAATCATGTCGGAGGAAAATCATCATGTTGATGTCGCCAGCAGTACAAATGCAGGGAAACAAACTTCCCCTACTTCAGATATTTTAGTTAATCATATTGATGAGGAAGAGCAGGAGCACAGAGAAATGCATGAATCTGATGATCAATCTAATGAAGAATTTGTAAATGAAGAGAATGCATCACCAATAAAAGGAAATAAAGAAGTTACTGAAAAACCATACCAATCGCTAGAGGAATTAATGAATATGCGTTTGAAACGTAAACGTGAAATTGATGACAATGGCGTTGATGGTGAACAAAGGATCGGTGAGCTGGCGGTGATGCCTCCTAAACAGTTCCGGTTGGAAAATCATATAAATGAAAGAAAATCAATTATAGAAATTCATCTGACTAGTGAGGATGTTAAGAAGCCTTTATTGACTCCTAAAACTGTTGCAGAGTTCGAAGAGAACGTTAAACAGAAAATATCCGATGTTCAACATCAAATTATCAAAGAGTTGGATATCTTCAAACGTGAGCCCTCAGTCTCAATGCCTTCGATTGATATCTTCCGAGAGCAGCCAACACCAGATACCGTTAAAGGGTATGTAATATTAGATGCTGTTAAAGAAGCCGTAACACTAGATAAATTTCAAAGCATTGCCGATGATAAAAATCCAGAGATATTAGACTTGAAATCTCCTGAAAAGCCTACCCCCATTGAAGTTGAAACCTCTGACGCAATTAATGAGATTATATCGAACGAAAGCATTGACCGAACTGAGGATAGTAGTCATCAAAATCAGGAAAAAGAAGACGAGGAACTATCCTTGGAGAAACTTACACCTGAGGAGGAAATTAAAGATCAAGCATATAAAAAAAGCTGCGAAAAATTCCGACAGCATTTACCCTGTTTCAAATTACAGAGCAGCGCTTCCAATTCACCTTGTACAGATGATACCGTTAATAATGTGCCGAAAATATCAAAATGTCGCGAGTGTCGTCGACGGACACCCCAGCAAGGTTCCAATGATGTCTATTGTCGTTTCTACGAGTTTCGTTGTCTGCAGTACACATCCGAAGGCCAATTAGTGGTGGCTGGGTTTCCTAATCCTTATACTGATGCTACGCAAGATGATATGAATATTTGGCAACCAGATGCCGCAACCGAGCCAACAGCCGGCTATATGGATATACAAGTATGCCGTTACATACTCTTGCATGTGGGCGATCAATTTTGCCATTTATGGCGTCAGGAAGTAGAAGCTTTAAAACTACATGAAAATCCTAATGAAATTATTGCTTGGAAAAAAGTAGTTCAAGGCATACGAGAGATCTGTGACGTGTGCGATACAACCTTATTTAATTTTCATTGGACATGCGATAAATGCGGTTTTGGTGTATGCTTGGATTGTTTCAAGGATCGAAAAGAGGAACGTCCACGTCGAAAGACCTTTGCCGGCGATAAACCTCCTAAGGGAAGAGATGAATACTATTGGATGCTGTGCACGGGTGGCTCAATACATAACGTAAAAGAATTAATTTTAACACAAATTATAGCCGGCGATGCTCTTAACGTGTTGGGGCAACTTTTGCATGACGTGCGCACTTTATGGCAAATACCTCAACTTTGTGGCTGTTTGCTGAGTCAACAGGAGTTACCCGATGGTGATTTGAAGAATTACATACAAGACATGATTAAAGAGTCGCAATTAAAACAACAGACCAGCGCTTCATCGCTAGCCACTGAAGAGACTAAACGCAATCAAGCGCGTCTTGAGCAAATACATGCGAAAACCCTCGAATTTGCTAGAGCCTGCGGTATCGATTATGTGCCCGGCCGTTTGTGGACCAAGCATACCTTGGGCAAAGATCCTATAACTACTGCTTTCGACAATTTCAAGCATATAAATTTCCTGCGAAAAGGTCTAACAGGTTATCGTAGATTTTTACCGCCAAGAGCAATGACTTTGGCCCATTCTACGCTTTTGGCCCCCGGGGTGCCGCATGAATGGCTTTGTGACGGCAAATTATTGCGTCTTACGGACACGAACCAACCCGACAATAGAATATTATTTCAAGAAGTTTGGAAATGTGGTCAGCCAGTTATGATTTCCGAAGTTGCCAAATCATTGGACTTAGATCTATGGAGACCTGAAGCATTTCTGAGGGATTTCGGTGACAAACCCAATGATTTGATTAATTGCCTAAACGGTAATTTGGTTCCTAATCAGCCAATGCGTCATTTTTGGGAGGGTTTCCAATGTATGAAAAAACGTTTGTTGGATGCAAATGGCAAACCAATGTTACTGAAACTTAAAGATTGGCCACCTGGAGATGATTTTGCTGAAATTTTGCCAACGCGTTATAAAGATCTAATGAAAGGCCTACCCATGCCTGAGTACACGTTGCGTACTGGTAATCTGAACATAGCTAGCTGTTTACCAAAAATGTTTGTACCACCCGATCTGGGTCCGAAAATGTATAATGCTTACGGTTCTGCTTTCCATCCTGATAAAGGTACTACCAATTTGCATTTAGACATATCAGATGCAGTTAATATTATGGTTTATGTGGGTATACCGGAGGATGCTGATAGTAAATCGCAAATATCTGCTTCTCATCGAGCGATAGCTATGGGCGGCTGTGAGTTTTTAACACGGGCTAGAGTTTTGCAAAAAAATGTTTTTCCCGGTGCATTGTGGCACATTTTTCCAGCTCGAGATGCTGACAAGATACGTGATCTCTTGAATAGAGTCACCTTGGAAAAGGGATATCGATTAGAACCTGACCATGATCCAATTCATGATCAAAATTGGTATTTAGATGATAAGTTAAGAGCGCGGCTATTTAAAGAATACGGCGTTGAGGGTTTCGCTATTGTTCAATGCCTGGGCGATGCTGTTTTTATACCAGCAGGTGCTCCACATCAAGTACAAAATCTACACAATTGCATTAAAGTTGCTGAAGACTTTGTTTCGCCTGAGAATATAACGCACTGCTTCCATTTGACCCAGGAATTTCGACGACTTTCACATTCACATACCAATCATGAGGATAAATTGCAAATTAAAAATATTGTCTATCATGCCATCAAGGATTGCTGCACAATTTTGATGAGAGCCTTGGAAAAGCGTATTGATCAGGAGATGATGGAAGCAGAAAAAATAAAAGCTGAACTAGACGAGAAGAAAGTTTTGAGAAAAGGAAACAAAGGCTTAGTTAATGGCAAAGGACACCATTTTGTCAAACAAGTATCTGTAGTTGAACTAAAACGAGATGTGACTTTAGAGAAATCAGAAAACATCTCTGTTAATGGAGAGGGAGACCATGTTGATCAAAAAGTGACTGCTACGGAGGAACCGGAAAATTGGTCCGCTAACGGCAAACAAGAGCGTATTGGTGATCACGGGTCCACGGTAATCGAGCCAGAAGAAGAAGCTGCTGAGAAGCCAGAAAACACTTTAAACACTCGTAATGAAAATCTTCTTGATCAGGAAATGGTAGATGCTGATCTGAACGCTGAAGGCACTACGGGGAAAATTGCAGACGACTCACTTAGTAAAAAGGAAATGTTTATGGGTCAGAAGATGATAGAAGCTGAATTGATTATTAACGATGAAGACGAGAACTCCTTAAATTATAGCGAGGAAAAGTCGATCGACGAGGAGGTAACAGAAGCTGAACCAAAGATTAAGCAAGCTATAGAAACAAAAGAAAACAACTCAGATAATGGCGACGAAAAACCTGTTGATGAGAAATTGATAAAAACAGAAAAATTGACAACTGATTTAGAGATTAAGGAAGTTACGAAAAAGCAAGAAAAAGACTTAATTAGTAGCAAAGAAAAGCTTATTGATCAGCAGATCGTAGATGCCGATTTGAAGCATATTATGAGGCAAGAGGAAACGAGTTCAGTTAAGGAAGAGGGAAATTATTTTAAACAAGAGATGACGAGTGCTGAACTAGATCTCAAGGAAGCTGTCAAGGAAGGAGAAATTACTTCACCTATAGACACAGAAAAATGTATTGATCAAGAGATACTAGAAATTGAACAAAATCTTGAGAAAGACACTAAGACAGAAACAAAGATGTTAGTTGTTGATAGCGACAGGTGTAGTTGTCAAGAGAATAGTGAAATAGTGACCATACCAGAAAAGCGTCCAGATAATGTCAACCAAAAATGTATTGGTCAAGAAATGGAGGAAGCTGAACTAGATTTCAAGGAAGCTGTGAATATGAGCGTAGAAGAAACGAATCCAGCTAATGAAACAGAAGAATGTATTGATCACGAGATGTTGGAAGCTGAACTGTATTGCAAAGAAGCTATGAAGAAACAAAAAACAAGCTCTATTAATGACGACGAAAAGCATAGTGATCAAGAGGTAATAGAAGCTGAACTAAACCTTAAAGTGTCAATAAATGATCAAGAAAAGAGTCCCGTCAAGGACAGCGGAAAATGTGTTGATCGGGAGACGACGGAAGCCAGCCCAGATAGCAAGGAAGGTTTGAAGGAGCAAGAAGAGTGTTCTGATAATGGCGGTGAAAAATATAGTGATCGAGAGATGATGGATGTTGAACTAGATCTTAAGGAATCAATAAATAAACGAGAAAAGAGTCCTATTAATGACGGGGGAAAATGTATTCATGACGACCCAATGGAGGCCGTACGAAGTCTAATAAAGAGTTCAGCTAATACGAACGAAGAATTGAATGTTCAAGAAATGTCGGAAGCTGAGCTAGATCTCAAGAAAAGCATGAATATGAATGAAGAAGACATTAGTTCAGCTATTGATGAAGGAGAGTCAACTGATCAAGAGATGGCGGAAGCTGACCTAGATCGAAAAGACGCTGCGAAGGCACACGAGAACATTTCAGTTAACGTTGACAAAAATTTGAGTAATGAAAATATAAAGGAACCTAAACTAAGCGAGGAAGATATCAGTTCAGCTACCGATGAAGAACAATTTAGTGATCGAGAGATGATGGAAGCTGAACTAGATCGCAAACACGCTATGAAGATACTACAGAACATCTCAGCCATTGCTGACGGAAAACTTAGCGGTGAAGAGATAAAGGGGGCTAAACTAGACCTCAAGGAAGATACGAACAAAAACGAAGAAGAAACCAGTTCAGCCAATGGCGAAGAAGAGCATATTGATCAAGAGTTAATAGAAGCTGACCCAGATCGTAATGACGCTACGAAGATACGAACGAATATCTCTGCTAATGTCGACGAAAAAGTGAGTGATGAAGATGTGAAGAAGATTAATGAAGATCTTGAAGAAGCAATAGAAAAGCAAGAAGAAACTTCAATTAATAAGAATGAAAAGCATATTGATCCCAAGCTGATGGAAGCCGAATCAGATTGTAAAGAAGCTGTGGACACGCAAGAAAAGAGCACAGCTAACATTGATGAAAAATGTAGCAATAAAGACTTCACCGAAATCGAATCAAATTTTGAAAAAGAAATGAACACAGAAGAAAAAAGTTTAACTAATGGTAGCGAAAACCTTGTCGATTAAAAGACAACGAAAGCCGAAACAGACTTTAAGGATATGTTGAAGAAACAAGAGAAAATTTGTGCCGCTAATAAAAATTTGTTTACTTAAGTATTATTATTATTATAATTTTTTATTTACGCAATAAAATTGACAAAAATGATCAAAAAATTAAGAATTTAAAGAACTAGCGTTTTTTTTTCAAAATTTTCAAAATTTAAAAGATTCATTTTTTTAAGGCTAAAGGCAACTTTTTTCAAACACTGAGAAGTTTTGTATAATCGTTTCTTTTAACTTTAGTTGCAGTTTAATGAATAACAATGAACGTCCTATTAATGATCAGAAATCCAACCATTACTGTTAAATCTGTCAGCAACTGATTATCTATTAATACTAAGAGTCAATTAGTGTACACCGTAAACACCAGTGACAACAGCAACAACAACAACTATTTTGTATATTCCAATCAACATAATTTTTTAACGCAATTAAACTTAAGTATTAAGAACTTTCGAGCACCAAAATGACGGTAGACTTCAATGATTACTTTTGGGTTAGTATCCTTACTTTTTTGTTGTTTTTTATAAATAACTCTAATATCTTATGTTTTATTATTTTAGGGTGAGAAAAACAATGGCTTTGATGTTTTATATCATAACATGAAGTATGGCTTGGTTGCCAGTAAAGAACTCTCAGAGTTTTTTCGCGAAAAATCCAACATCGAAGAGCAAAATTCCAAGTTGATGTCGAAATTGGCCCATAAAGCCAGCACAGGTACGTTGAATAGCACGTTCGCTCCCGTATGGACAATACTACGTACATCCGCTGAAAAATTATCTACTCTACATATGCAAATGGTGCAGAAATTAACTGAGTTAGTTAAAGATGTCGCTAAGTACGCTGATGAGTTGCATAAGAAACATAAATCAGTGAAAGAGGAGGAATCTCAAACGTTGGATTGTGTTAAGGCCATACAATCATCAACAACGGAAGTTCAAAAGGCCCGAGATCTTTATAGTAATAAAGTATTAGAATTAGAAAAGTTGCGTAAAGATAGTGCATCACAGAAAGATATTGAAAAACTGGAAACAAAACTGCGTAAATTACAAGAAGACTATAAGGTGCTACTAGAGAAGCATAATCCTATTAAAAATGAGTTCGAAAGGCGTATGACACAAACATGTAAAGTAAGTTTAAAAATGAATTTGAAAAACACGTAAATATATCATAGTGGGCCATAGGCCGCAATGGAATACCCTACGCCACTTCGCTTGATATAGTCATTCATATAGCGATCGTCGTTGTTTTAAAATACATCGGTGTACAAATTTCACTAAAATATCTCAAAAATATCGACCTATAGGTTGCACGCAAGAATACAAAACGGACTTGCGGACAAACAAGCTTAAATCGATTCAGAAAGTGATTCTCAATCAATCAGTATAATAAAAATGCGGCTATCTCATGTCTTTCTGGATGTTAAATACGTCGCCACTAACTTAATATAGCCTTGTACTACAAGTGGTGTAGAGTATAATAAACAATTTATGTACATATATATATATATATATATATTTACATATATGATTGTAGCGTTTCCAAGAAATCGAAGAAGTGCATTTGCGTCAAATGAAAGAATTTCTTTCTACTTATTTGGAGTTGTTACAAAACAATCACGATATGGTGGGGCAGGTGAGCCTAATCTTGTAATTACCTTAAAAGACATTTTAAAATTTTTTTCTCGTTAGGTACATTCCGACTTTAAACGTCAGTTTCTTGATATGACGGTGGACAAATTGCTGGAACAATTTGTTTTAAACAAATACACCGGTTTGGAAAAACCAGGTATTTGGAAAACATATCTACACTAAATTTCATATGAAGTATATTGTAACTTCTTTTTTTTTTTAAATAGAAATGCCTGAACTTGAATTCATTCCACTTTCCATTAATCAGCAATTATCAGCTACATCTGCTACACGTTTAAATCAACCTAATACCGCATCGATATCGTCTACTACTAATTCCAATTCAGCTACCAGTATTAATCGTGCCGGTGCTATCTTAATGGATCAGCGTGGTTTGGAGGCGTCTTCATTGGGTAGTGCAGCTAGCGTTAGTGTTGGTCTCGTTAATAACGATGATACAATAGTAGCTAGTAGTGCTAAAATAACTACGTCAGCAATAACGTCCACTTCACGCCCTACATCACCGGAATTAGCAGCAGCACCAGCAACAGGAAATGCTGCGGCGACTGGCAGTAACAGCTCTACAGCAACCGCTACCACCGTAAAGAGTAATTTCCTTAATTGGTTCTCTTCAAACATTCCCAGTAAATCGCATCAACAGCAGCAACACAATGTAGGATTAAATGCCACCGCGACGACCAGTGCAAGCGGAAATTTCGGTATGGCTAGTAATGGTACCAACAACAATTCAATATCTACTAGTACTACCACCACCACAACAACTAGTACATCCACTACCAATACCACAACCAAAACTACTACCACTGGCACAACCATCAAAAATCCCCTTAACTCAGAGCTTCAGTCACTGCAGGATAATAATAATCAAGGTTCATTTATGTTGTCTGCGTTATCATTAACTTTTTTTAGTTGTCCATAATCAAACAAAAGACAATTTCTCATCTTTTTATTTTGTATTCAAAATTTTGTTTCATGTTTATTACTAAACCGTTACGTTCTTTATTTTTATTATTATTATTTTATATATATATTATAATTATGAATCTGAATAACCTTCACATCATCAACGCATCATACTAAAAACTTATACGTAAAAGTTTTCGGCAATATATAATGCAATAGCATAGTATACGTAGTATTTAGATAACATCACAATTTCTATATAGTAGGCATATGTCAGATCTTCTAAAGACCAGGATTTCCCCTAATGAAAAAGCAGACAAACAAGAGTTTATCTGCTGAAATGCCCTTCTACTACTTTTCTGTTGATGTTTGTTGGCTTACAAGCTTTGTCATTTTGGAATCTTTTGATATCGAACCATGACAAGACCATTCAATATTTGTGGCAAAGAGAGAAAGAGAGTTTGGTTTAAATTGTTTTATGAATATTTGGCTGAACCTAAGCAGACGTGATTGAGCTTCAGTAGAAATAGTATGTATACAGAAAACACTTGTGCTTAGTAGAAATCTTCGGGGTAAACAAAAGTGATAGCACTGCGACCTCTCGGTGGAAACAGCGAGTGAGGCCTGAGTGTGGGGTGGGGCCTTTCATATAGTAGTCATGGTGATTGTCGCTACCCCCAACTTGGTGGCAATCATTAATTAAAGATGGAGATGGGAGGGGCGCTGATGCGAATTACACGAAAAGGATAAGGCTTTCGTGTCAATAAGTATTCACAGCAAGTGCAGTCGTTAAACCATCCGGACTTTCTTCTTTTTAGTTAGTTACTCACGTAGCTCTTTGCTCTCGTTTTAACTCTTACAACCACTTTGTGCGATTGAAATTTTGATCTTCGGTGGTTTCAGAAACAAACGTGTAGCGAAACGGATGTGCGGATATCGTTAAATACTTGTAAAACTTTATTCACATCAAGGGTATATAACCTTTTTTAAAAGGCGAGTTAAATTCGATAGATGGCCAAACAAAAAATTCTTTGCCATAAAACATCACTTAAAAAACCGTTAACAATTAAGATCGTAATTATGAAAAAAAGGCTGTATTCCTTTTCAATATCTTTTGAGCAGTTTTTAAGAAGTTTACTATAAACATAGTTTTTTTCTTTTTTTGCGTTAGGGTCAATTTTTAATATCTACATGAATAGTTTTCTTAAAGCATCCTTATCAGTCGACTCACATCAGTCGAGCTCATTTCACATCACATCAGTTGGCCTTAACAATTTTTTATTAGTAGATCTCGATCATTTCATACTGGCTTCTTATTTCATGCTAAACAATATTAGAATTAAAATATCTTCCACAGGCTGTAATGTACAGTTTATGCTTACGAACATTGGGTGGATGGACTGTTCAATTTTTACACGATTTTCGTAAATATTTAGGTCAAGTTTCAGATATGGCAGAAATATGAGTTATAGCTTTTTACCTGTTACCCGCAAATCGTATCAATTTTCGAACTTGTTTCAATTTTCTAACCCCATAAGCAAATAATAAGAACTTAGCGGCAATTATATAGTCGACGGGAATTGATCGCTTCTTATGTTGATCAAAAATGTGCAGATATGTTAAGATTTCTAATACGTGTTTCTTTGTATTGTAACTTAGTGGTATGTCTTCCTTATTTTCTGGTGGTGGCTGTAAAAAGACGAAGTATTTGTAATAAGTGGACAAAAAATTTGTGTTCCTTCATTTATTTTTACTTACTACCAATGTATTATTTTGTAGTCCCGCTCGTTTTTTGTTAACATTACTGCAGATTATTGTTATTTATTACATATTTTCTTCTTTATTTATCCTATTTTTAAAATCCATAATTATTATTATTGGGTATGTTCAACTAACACTCAAAACACCAACTTGGTTTTATGATAATATTCAAAACATCTAATAAATATTTGAGATACATTACAATCGCGTTTTTTGAGGACAAGTACATCATTTTCAATTCTTTGTCACTTTCATATATACGAGACCTGATCGAAAAAATTGTATAATAATTGAATTTTCGAGATCATGTCCAATTATCACAATTCATTTCACCCTACACCACTGTTAGCAAGATGTGCCAACTATTTGTTATGGATTCAAAAAATGACTAAAAGTTGTCTACTCGTCTGTGTGTCTGATGTTCTTTATATTCTTTTATTTAACCAGTAGATTTAAGACATTTCAGTCAAATCTGGAGCACCAAGGGCTATTGAAAATAATTTGGAGCGAAATATTTTTATGAGCTCTTTCTATATAAATCCGTTCTTTAAAAAAAATTGTTATATGAAAAAAAAATTGCCAACAAATCAGTCACATAAATGAGCAAAGTTTTGATGAGATGAGATCATTTTTCGATCTTTTGTTGCAGTATTTCATGACGGATTTTAGCGATTAGATCCTTAGAAACTGTCAGTCATTTCGCAACATATTTTCTTTGTGCATTTTTGGGGCAAAAAAAGAGAGAGAGTTGAACGGCTCTGATACAGGCATAGCGTACCTTACTTACAGGGACTAGAAGAATCGATACATTGAAATCGATGCCCAATGAGAGGTGATGCCGTTGATGAAAACCCTTACAGAAGCTTTAAAAATTGTAATTTTCTACTCCTGTTTTCTTGATCAAACCTCGTATTTTCGTCCATATTTTTTATTGCAATACTTATTTACATAAGGCAACACTGACACTAACAGCAATCTAACTATGTATTATGCTAACTAATAAAAGTGTTGTAAATACTCCCTTGTTTGTTATTATGTATCTATCGTTGTGTATATAGCCCTCAAACATATGGAACGAGATGCCTTAACAATTGAAACTAATGACAACACCAACACCACCACCACCATCACCACCACCACCATCACTACCACTATAACTACCATTAATACTAATAGCACTACTACTAGTCCTACTACTACTGCTTCTGCAGCAACAGCAGCAACATCATTACTACCGAATATTTCAGCTATTGGAACAAATACTAAAAAAATGACCGAACGTTGTATTGCAACATCAACAACAAATCATCATTTTTCACCACAAAATACAACAACATCATCAACGTCTACTAGCCTGGGCGGCGGTACATCATCTCAAAGACGTACCACTTCACTATTGAATATATTTTCTTCAAATTCCCAGGGTATGAAAATAAGAATCAAAATCAAAATTCTTACTTCTTACGTCACATGAAAACACACACACACACACATGTATATATATATATATATATACCTATATCTACTCTCTATCAATATGAAGTGAATGACTACGTTCAACTGGAAAATTTAAATGGCTCTCTTTGCTGTTGTAATTATGTATAAAAATTTGATCTGTGGAAGAAATTGGGGGCAATTAAATATGAAACTGAAATAAAATTTTTATTTGAAATTTTTTTTTGAATTTCAGAATTTTTTATAAAAAAAATTGTAATTTATTTATTTCTTACTTTAATCTTTAATTATTCATTTTTTATTTATTTAATTTTATTTAATACTTTAAAACTGGTTGGTGTTTGAGTTCTTCTTTCCTGTATTCTTCTATTACTGTAACGCTGTTCTAACATTCTTGACACTTTAAAGAATTTCTACTAATCTCCTGAACGTTAAACCATTCTTTCGTATAATTCTTATATTTTTCAAAGAAACAATAAATGTATTCTTTTATTTTTTTTTTTTAATAAATGTCATAGTGTCCGGTATCTTGCGCAGTCGTCGTGACAAGGCCAAGACGAAGAAATCTAAAAAAAAGAAAGATGGTGATCTGGGTGATAACATACAAGAAGAACGTACCCAAAGGTGAATTAAATGGAATATTGATTGCCTTTCATTTATTTAATAATTTCCATTTTAGTGTCGATCGGCTAAATAGTGGTTTAGATTATGATGATCATAATCGAATGAAAAGTCAAAGTTCTGTCGGCAGCAGTGCTATCGGTTTGGCGTTAACTTCTACCGCTGGCAGTAGTAGCGGTATTACTATCGGTAATGTGGATTCTTCTGGCTCCACTGTTATAAATGCTACTGCCATCAGTTCAACAACGAATATTACTAATAACAACGCTACCACCAATATATGTGATATTTTGATTAATAGTTCAGCTAGTGGCGGTGGTAGTGGTGGCGGTGATGCTTTAATTACTAAAGCGAATAGTTCTGGAGTAACGATAAATGCTACAACCGTCTCCAACAACTTTAAAGGCAATGAAGTTGATGAAGATGGTTACAGTTTACAACCACCTAAAGAAATCGCTTGGGAAGAAAATCATGAAAATGGTAAACTATTGGAAAATTATGTAAATTATGTATAAAAATTGTATGAATTTTGCTTTCCAGCGGGTAGTTTCTATTCTGATTCTGATTCAGATTCTGATAACGATAAACCCGAAAGACGTATACATGTTAAAATAAAGCCTCTTAATAACGGTCAAGCTCCAATGTCGGCCAGTGTCGATGAACTACGCGCTACTGTTGAGAATATATCGTTATCGCCTACAGGAGTATTTTCGGTAAGTAAAAAAAGGCACACTTAAGCCGTAAACTTTTTCTTAAGCTGTAAAGAGTGTATTGTTCCTAGTTTTTAAATCAAAAGAAAATGTAAAACGACTTAAAACGAAAAATACTTCACAAAAGACACAACAAATTTTCCCGAAAATGTCTGTTCGTTTCGAGTTGACAAATAATTTTAACGCCAGAAAGTTTACAAGGCTTATTACTCTATATAATCCTTTTTTTTTTTTAAACTGTAATTTAATCGGATGAAAAAAAAAGTGAAAACATTATAGCCGGACACGTCTCACCATTAAATACTCCACACCACTTCGTGTGATATAGTTCTTTATATAACGACATTTTAAAATTAAAAAAAGTCCCTATATGGGGAATGTTTGAAAAAGTAGTCCGATCCGAATCATTTTCAATGGACTTCGTCCTTGGACTAAAACATGTCGATGACTTGTACGTTGAACACAAGAGAACCGGACGGACACACAAACTTGGATGTATCTCAAGTGTTTCTGAGTTTTGCACACATCTGCATAAGGTTAATATGCCCTTGTATCACTAGTGTGGTGGGGTATAAAAATTCTACCAACATCGATTACTCGTCTTTTTTTGCTTATTTGATGAAAACGGTCTTAGTTGATTTTCCTACATTAAATTGGGATATGGGCGTAATTCGTCTAAAGACATTTACCTGTAGTTGGCAAACCTTTCTTGGATTTAGCAGAATTATTCATGTGAACGTTGTACTTGTCGTTGTGTGAGTACGTCTTTTTGCATTTTGCAACGTGACAGACAACGGATTCCATGCCACATCCTTAAAAAGAATAAAAACGTTTAGCCGGGCAGGGGCCACTGTTAAATACCCTACGCGTTTAGGCCGCTTCACCTAACACAAATCTATAGCCATTTTTATTCTGAAATACTAAAAATTATTCTTTTATTCTATGTAAAGGCACGCTTTGTAACAAAATTCTTGTCATAGTCTTGTCTTATTATTTTTTTACTGTTTTCATGGGAGCCTTTATGCCGAATAGGGTCACAAAAAAAGACACACAGATGATTTGGTACAAACATGTGCAACAAATATCAATGTCATGTTGTTATTATCGACAAATGTTCCTGCACTTAGTTTATTCATATAATGGATATATTGCATGAGAATCCTTATGTTGGCACTATACAAAAACAAGCCAGAAAGTGATATTCAGCGGGAGCCGAATCTCGCGTACCCATCACTAATAAAATCTTTGGCGCCCCAAGCTTATAAAGTGAATGGGACAAAATTTATCTTTCATCTATTATTTCATTAGAAGGTATTATTAAAAAAATTTAATCGACCAGGTCGCGACGTCCGCTATTTTTAATTTAGAATGAACACCGCAGCTATTCTCACGAGCTATCTTCGGTTAAAGGAGCTCAGCAGTCTGCGCGCTTTTCGGTGTTCACCTGACAAAAACAAAGTCAATTAATCTACAGCCCTTTATTAGCAGAAATACATAGAAAAAGAACAGGAATTGTAGGAAATTTTGTTTAGGCGACTTTGAAAAATTGTGTTTCGAGAAAAACGCCTTAAAAAATTTCTAAGTGCCTGTATATACTACCATATAATAATGTTTCACAATCGCATTTTTTGACTTTTTAAAATTTTGCCACGCCCACACTGATTTTGAAATCTGAAAATTACAGCCAATAAAAAAAATTGATTTTCTGAAGAATTTACAAAAGAGTTACTCCCTAAAACAGTTTAAAAACTGATTCCGAAACCGTGAGTGTAGTGAAAGCTGGGTTTCTCTCATCAAAATTATTTCGAAAATTTGAAAAAATTTATGCGATATTATCATAGGAAGGTGTCCGTGAAAGAGCAAAACTTTGAGCCGTTGAAACATTAATCAAATCGTAATAAAATTGTACTCGGCTTGGATCGAATCTTTTAACATTTTCCTGAAAGATTGTATACATTCCATCTACTTTAAAATGTACGTTATATTTGGCCGCACAGCATAGGTGAACGTATGTATCAAAATTTATATATATATTTATTAAATTTATGTATTTTAGATGCATAAACGGTCTCTTTGAAACATGGTTGAATTTTGAACTTGGTGGAGGAGAGATTTTCTTAAGGAGAAGTCTAGGATCAAATTTAAAAAAAAAGGTCGAATTTACTGATGTGGTAATCTGGGAAAAAAAAGTGATTCTATCATTCCATTCTTGCTGAATCTACTTATTGGTCTTGATGAATGGATGGATGTTTTGTCAAAACGAAAACTCCGAAGTCATTGTCGTGTTTTTAATGGGCATGAGTTTTTCGATCGGTTCTCCTATTTGCTTTGATCAAGAAAACGTATATTTCATAGAGACTCTAGTCCTTAGCATATCTAATACATAAAATCTAATATATAGATAGATTGGGTATTTAAAAGTGGTTCCCACGTGAATATAACTTTCCTAGCTATTTTAAAAGGCTGAGCAGTTTTTTTCGGTAAACTTCCGCCAACCAATTTTTTTGTTGAGGATGGGTGCCGCAAATTGGGCCATGTAAAAATAATGCGATATGTTTTTTGGATCTTCGTAATTCATTCGTAACCTTAATTGAATTATTAATTTTAAAGAGCGTCATTAGACGTCGTATATGATCATTTCTAATAACGTTGCGTACTGAATGTGTTTTTAATCAATTCAATTCAATTATAACATAGCATCACAGTCAGCAACTTCAACAACCATCGCGGCTGACGTCACGGCAACAATCACCGGAAATATCGAACGCTTCAACGCCAACGGCCACTGTACATCCATACGCGCCACTACAAAGTCCCACTTTATCCATGTCTAACAATTCCAGGTTTGTGTGTTACAATCCAGTTCATTCTTTATTATTGTTGTTAATATTCAATTCAAATAGATATGCCGATCTGGGTGATATTTTCTCGGAATTAGGTGATGTTAGCATCTCTGCGCCTGCCTCTGCAAATCTTACAAAAACACAAAGCCGGCAAATACCAACACCCACTTCGGGCACGGGTACGAGTAGCAGCATAGCCATACCGCGACCGCCTTCAAGGCGTTCGGAAATGGTGGTGGCCGGTGCTAGAGGACGAATAAGTCCGGCTCCTATAAATGCCATGAATCGTGCTGACAGTATTGGTTCTTTAGAATTTCGTACTGCTATCGGTGGTATAGGCTCATCGCGCGGACCTTCACCATTAACAATCGGCATATCGGATACCATACCTTTGGCGGTCGCATTCCATGAGATTATACATGCCTATTTTAGGTTACCAGCATAGATTTTTTGAAATATTTGTCAAAAAATTGAATTTTCAATTTTATTTCTCTTTCTGCAGAGGTAGTGATGAATCCCGTTGTCAAGTGAAAATATCTGGTGATATGATGTTATCATTTCCTGCTGGCATAGCCGGTTTGCTGGCCAACAATCCCAATCCCAGTAAATTGGGTTTTCGCATCAAAAATGTACAAAATTTGGATAATTTTATACCAAATAGTAAACTAGTGCAAGTGTAAGTGTATAAGTGTAACACTATTAGGCTTATTGAGAATTAACCAAATGTTATGTATATATTTAAATATATATATATATATATATATATGTGTAATTGCAGTGATAAGAATCAATCCAGTTCGTTTAGTACAATGTTGGAATTTAATATGCCCGCATTAACGGCTTTATTAAGACGTCAAGCAGAACATAATCCTACGGCATCATATTTCAATGTTGATATTTTAAAATATCAAGTACGCACTAAACCGGGTGCCAGCTCGTGTCCATTTCAATTAGTTAGTTATTGGAAATGTGAGCCAACATTTACAGCTTTAAAAATTGATTACAAATACAATAATCATGCCATGGCTAGTGCCTGCCCTCTTTTAAATGTTACTCTTTCGGTTCCGGTAAATGGTTCAGTTCGAAATGTACAGTCAAAACCGCATTCAGCATGGTAAGTTCTTAAGAAAAAAAAAAAGAAATTCATCATGTGTTATATGCCCACACTGCCATTAAAGGTGTTATATAATATACATTATATGTTGAGTTCGTTCGCTTGTTTTTTGGCTCTCTTATGGCATATTGTATAGATTAAGAGTGAAATCGGTAATTTTATTAATTTCTTCTAAGTTGAAAGCATGTCTACCCATGAACATGCATGGAAGCATGTTGGTCCCATGAACAAGTAAGACCTCAATAACACCTTAATAATCTCTTATGATTATATATCGCTTATAGCACACACATCGGTCTAGAATTTTAGCAGCTGATAACAGTTCAATGGAAAAATTATCATTAGATGCTCTCCCAAATACAGCATATAAAAACATTAAAGTGGGCCACGACTCACCATTAAATACCCTTCACCACTCAGCTTAATAACGTTATTCATGTAACGACTTTTCAACATAACACATTGCATTTGCAGCGGTCGAAAAAGTGGTCCGTTCCGAATAATTACAAATACAACTAGTTAAAAGCTTCAAGTGGGCCAAGGCCCATCATTAAATACCCTTCATCACCTCGTTTAATAAAATTATTCATATAACGATTTCGCAACATAAGGCGTTGCATTTGTATCGGTCGGAAAAGTGGTCCATTCCGAACCATTTTCAACAACGTTTGTCCTTGGGCTAAAACACTTCGATGTACTAAATTTCAACAAAATACATTAAAAAATTATGACCTGATGCACAAGCATACTTTAGCGGACAGACAGGCAAGGTTAGTTAGATCAATTCAGAAAGTTATTTTCATTTGGTCGGTATAATAACAGGTAGATCCTCCCTTATAGTCCTTATATATATATAGTAATGTAAGATATAAAAATTGGAAATAGTATTAAATTGTGAATGGATATAGATTTGCCTCTCTATCTGTCTGGATTCTTTTGTTGGAATGCTCACAATTTCGAAAGTTGAGATCAAAAGCTAAGACTTTATACTTCTATCATCACTTGACGGCCATAAGTCAAATTTGAAAACTGACATAATTAGTCTATAAACACGCCCACAATAGAAATATGATTGTAAATTTTTTAATATAGGCATGTTCGCCCATAACCTAGTAAAATATTTTGATATTTTGTATTGGTTTGAGTTGGTAGTGAATATTCACAATAAGCTTAAAGGTGGTGAAGGCATAATTTTCTTATTTTTTTCTATTATTGGATTGAAGGTTGGGAGAATCGAATCGTTTAGTTTGGAATTTTACGGATATCTCGCAAAACTCTCCAGACGGTGGAGTGGGAACGTTAAGAGCACGCTTGGAATTAGGGGACGGACCTTCAACTCCTGCCTTACTTAGCACTCAATTTAATTGCGAAGGTACCACTTTGTCTGGCATTGAGTTTGAATTGCAAGGCAGTGGCTATCGTTTGTCTCTCGTTAAACGGCGTTTTGTATCGGGTGCGTAGAAACACTTTAACCAACACATCTACGATGATAAAGTTTCTAACGTAAATGTAATTTGTTTATAGGTAAATATGTATGTGAAGGCGATGGGATACGCAGCACAACAACGCCCACACCACCGTCCGTTGGTTCATCTAGTCCATTTTCGGCTAAATCGAATTGATAACTTCCTTAAGTCTTATAATAAAGAAAGACAACTGGAAGATGATAGAGAGGAAGAAAGAAAAGGAAGAGATAAATGTGGCAAAGAGAGAAAGAGGACAGAGTCGAAGTGAAAAGTGAAAGACCAAGAGGAAAGAAAAGAACCATAGCGAAAGAGAGAGAAGACAAAATAAAGATATTACAACAATTGCCTCAATTATTGTGTTAGCTAAATACAAAAAAAAAAAAAAAGAAAAACTATGAAATTATTTTATATACTATTTCAACAAAAGATAAATCATATAATAATAGCAATAGTAGCTAAAGTGAAAACAAATTCAAACTTTTTTATACTACTTTTTTTTTTGTTTTGTTCTAATTTTTTTCTCATTCTCTCTTTGAACAATTACTTGTTTTCCTTTTTGAATAACACTTATATATTATAGCTAGGCTCGTGAATTTGGCAAAATAAACGAACAAATTTTAATGAGATTATTCAAGTAAACAGTTCTTGCTTTAAATTATTGTTTAAAAAAATTTTACCACCATAAAAAGCAACAACAAAAACCAATTATTTACAAATTATCTATGACTAGTGGTTTAAAAAATGTATTTTATTGTTATGACTTAAAAAAAAAAAAAAAAAACAGAAAACACTAAATTAAAACTTGAATAATTCTACAACTTTCGATTTTCTAGACAATTAAGTGTTGAATTTATGTTGATTCATTACAAACATTATATGTTTGCGAGTATGTGTGCGTACACATATATATATATATATATATACTAAGCCCCTTCTTATATGTAATATTGCATTAAATTATTGTGTTTATTTATCCCGTTCTTTATTCGGTTGTGTTTATCGCAATTTGAACTTGCATGTCGTGTGCATGCCTGTGCTTTGAAAAAGCGTCAAATTTTTTTTCCCCTATGAAGTCTTAAATAATTCCAATGAAATTTATACAAAAATTTAATTTTTCTAAAATTTTGAAATTTTTTTTTTTTTTTTGGTCATATGGAAGAGAAAAATAAAATTGATTACAAAAAATGAAAAAAACAAATATGAAGTTTAGATTTATTTTAGAGCGGATCTTAAGACATCACCTATTTGTGAATCCGGTTAGCTTTTGCAAACTAAAGCAATTTTTAAACATTAATTAGTTTTACGCTATGAGTGGGGAAATGCAAGGAACAAGAAGAAAAGACTCTCCAATTTTAAAATTTATCAACTTACTCCAAGCACGAATTATATTAGTTGTATTTTATACATGTATGCATACATATATATATATGTTATAACAGCATCAGTCCGCAGGAATATTTTTTAAAAAGGAAGTTGATCTGTTTCTGTTAGAGAATATGGCTGTTCAAGATGTCTGCCACACCAGATATGCAATTGTTATGTATATGCGCCTTCTGTTTTTTTAATTAACTAAATAATTAAACCCCCGTCATGCCCGGAACACGATATAGGAATTCACCATCATAATCATAATAACAATCTTCCAAACGATAAGTAGCGCCTTTACGCCTTAATTTCCGGGGTATATATATACGACTATGAAATAAAATTAAATAAAGTCTTTTTAATTTGTAGGTTCCTCTATTTGTTTTTTTATGGCAACTTACTCTTTAACAGTGGACATTGCAAAGCGTTTTGAATCTTCAGCACTTATGACTACTTCACTGCTGGAAAATTTATCAGTGAAGTCTAAAGAAGTTTCTCGTTGAATGATACCAGTATTGGAAAGATTTGCTAAATTATCAATCTCTTTTTCATCAACCTCCCCAGTCCCAGTTTCTTCTTTATGTTCTAATTCACTTAGTTTCATCTTCTTTGCCTCTTCTAAACGCATTTTTCTTTTATCGATTGTTTTACTTAACAAATAAGTTTCTTCTTCTTCGTTATGTTTATTTAATATTGGCAGATTTAGTTGTTCATTATCATAAGTAGGATACGATGGAAGGGTTTCCTTTCGCGGTTTGTTGTTTGAATTCGCAGCACTTATTACCATTTCATTATTGATGATTTCTACAGTGATATCTGAAGCTTTCTGTTGAACAGCATCTCTACCAAAAGGATTTTTGGAACTTTCAATCGGTTCCTGCTGAGCAGCATCCTTCCCAAAAGGATTTTTGAAGCTTTCAATTGGTTCTCCATCCCTCAACATTGCTGCTGTTTTTCGTTCGTTTGCACAACGCGGTGGTAGGGTTTTGCTTGTTGGTGTGTCCGCGTCTTTATATTTTGCACAACTTGTTATGATGCTTTGAAATTCTTGAATCTTCGGCTTGGGCAGTTGAATAGGAGTAAAGGTTTGCGACAGCTCATGTAAAGCTTTTAAGTCCTCCAAACGTCTATCGACAAATTTTTTTAAATGTTCTTTCAATTCTGGAGGTAATTGCTTTTCAAATTCGCCTTTTTTATATCGATGCCAATTTTCTAAAACCAGTAAATCGTGAGAGTGTACACGTTTCGCGGATAATGGACGCCAATTAGCTCTAAGAATTTTTTTGATAATTTCTGCCGTGGCCGGGAAACTTTCAGCTAAGCGTTCAACTGACCATTCTTCCGCATCACGACTATGCAGTAGACGTATATGTTCTTTCTCAGCATAAGTCAAAAGATTGGGTAGAGTATCATCGCGAAAATACTTATGTTTTACCATGAAATGGCGTATTCGTTCTCGTTGTTTCTCCAAATCCAATTTATGTTGATGGTAACTTTGACCAGCTTGCATAAAATCCGCTTCTAACTTATCTGAAAGAGTGCAAATTATATTCTATATTTTATTTTTATTGCATACATTTTTTAATTATTTTTCTAGATTTAGATTTTTTGGATTTATTTATTTAATTCAATTCCGGTAAACAAGTCATTTGTCGAATGTAAACTACAAACTAACTTAATTGAAGTAGAGGAAAGAAAAAAAATAGAAATAAAGATAAGATCAACTTACATTATAGACCAGAATTCAAATAAGCCCTAAATTAAGGTACGGGAATATAAACGAATGAATGAACTTATCCTTGTTTACATTAATAGTAACAAATGAGACAAAAAAAACCAATTCAAAGGAATATTTTGATTCAATTTACACGTATTTGTACAAAACTCGAAAATGTTTAGCAGTTAGGCAAAATATAACCCTCTTTATCTTACTCAAGGAGAAAACGGACAGATTAAGTAATCAACCACTTGGTAACGTATGGGTGATTGAAATCTGTAGATCATCTTCTTATAAACCCTAAAAGCGATTTAGCTTTATTAACTGGAATTTATATAAGCTTGAGTTTTGCATCGAAAACAACTTTTAAGTGTTTGTAATTACAACCGTTTTCCAGGATGTGATTGTCAGTAGGGTAATAAGAAGGCAACGGATTACACCACGCGAAAGACATTGTATATTTTTTTGAATTCAGCATCATACCATTGATTGCACACCCCGTACACAGGTTCTCAAATTCAGACTGAAGAAGTCACATTTTTACAAGATATAGTGGCGTGAAAGGAGCCTTATAACGATATTAATTTTTTTTTTTTGGTTTGTTGGGTAGAGATGGACCAATGATATTAACTTCAACTGAAAACAATTATTAAATATAAATAAAAACTAATTATCGTGCATAGGGCAAGGTGGCAGCTGCTCTTTTTATTTAAGTGCATATGCGAACGACCACTACGTACCGAAACCTTCCGGATCACTTTCTATAACGTCAACAACATCTTCAATTCCATATGCCAGATGCCCTAAGCCAGGATTCAGCTTTTTCGCTCGACGTACTAAGGTATTTAACGACGTGTGAAACTGGTATTTAATAAATAAATTACTAAACATTTTTCTTGCTTTATTATGACTAAAGCAAAGAAAAACAAAATGTAAAACAGCTGTTTTTTTCGTTGACAGAAAGATTGCCAAGTTTCTTTAGTAGTAAAGAAATTTTTAGTAGTTATTGTGAATATTGTTAAAATATTACATACACTTTACTTTTGTAAATAATAGCCGAGCTATTGAATAATCAGTATTTGAATTTTAGTTTTCATATCTCGAAATTTTCTAAATATTTTATTTTAAGCTATATTAGTTTGCTATAAGACGTTTTTTCTTCGTTTTACGATCTACGATAAAAGTCAAGGTTAATTGAACTCTTAGTAATGTTTTTGTTATCGTGAATGGGTTTCTTTGAGGTTTTCATCGTTTGCTCTGAGCAAAGATTTCTTTGATTACACCATATGCAAGTCTTGCTAGCATTGTTAGTGTCATTTTGTTTTGCGAGAGAAAGAAATATAGAGAGAATCACTAATTTCAATTGAATATAAATCTATATATAAAATCTATCTATAATAAATTTTCGTCAGTTTGCGTTGAGATTTTGTTGAGAGAGGAGTGTCGAAAATTAAATATCGGAGGATTTATTTATTCGCGTGTTTTGTGTATTATTATCAAAAAAATCGTGATCGAGCGGGGCAATTTGCGCCGCTTCGAGGAGAATAGTCAGTCGAGACAAGATTTTCTTTCGGGATATGAAAATGAAACGTTTTGGGTTGCGTGCAAGTTTTATTTGTAAAAGAAAAAAACGCGTTTTGATTGTGTATTCGGCTGCCGTGTTCTAATCTCAAGTGTTTTTTTTTTCGAGTAGCAAATATAAGAAAAAATTTTGCTTTTTCGCTTAAATCCTCTTTAAAAGAAAAAAGTATTTTCCCTTTACGCCTAAAAACCAATGGAAATGTAAAAATAAATATTAATTGTAATGCGGGATAAAGATCTCTTGTAGCTTAAAGCTTAATATTAAAATAAAATTAAATGCTTTATGCAAGTGTGTAAACGGGGCGAGTGAGTGTGTTTGTGTGCGTGTTAACAAGTGTTGTTTTAATAATAAGAGCTGAAAATTACTAGCAAAAGAAAACTCGCAAAAAAAAAAAAATAAAATAGAAAAAAGATAAATCTTTAAAAATATATATCTATATATTAAAATTAAATCTTCCACAACGACCATAAATAAAACAATAATTACAATAAAAGGAACGGCAACGACGGCGTCAATGACTATACAACATCAACAGAATTGTGTCAAACGTGTTGTTATTTAAAGTGTTTACACGAAAAGCATAAAAAAATAAAAAAATGAAAATAAATAAATAAAAACAAAAAGAAAGAGAAAAGAGCGAAAGAACAACAAAACCGAAATCATAAAATCTAACAACACAACACAACTAAGGAAATCGGATGCAATTTTGAGAAGAGTAGCGGACGAATGTAAAACAAAGAAGAAAAAGGTAAATAAAATTGGAATTTTTATACAAATTTAAAACAAGTTGATTACATGCCAACAACAATTACTTGCTATTAGGGCAAATGAAATCAAATGGTGGTTAAATGCAATAACCGCACAGAAAACAAATAACAAAACAGTCAAGAAACCGAACGCCGATGCAAATAATTGCAGCGGCGGTTGCAGCAGCATAGAGCGTTAGCATTAACAAGAACACAACGTATATTAAAACAAAAAAAAAAAAAAAAACAAAAAGAAAGAAAGAAACACAAAAACTTGTTCTTGTTCCAATGCTAACCGATGCCGTCATTGCCGTCAGTTAATGCAATAGACGTTCATAATTACAGTTGAGAGCAAGACAATGACAAGGTATTGCAGAGTTCATCATAAAAAAAAAGGAAAATATGGTTTGATGCTGCTGCGTCTGTCTGTCTGTCCTTTGGGCTTAGCAGTAAAGAAGTAAATTTTTAAGAAAACATACAAAACAAAACCTTTGCTTGCCTTGCTTTTCACTTGTTCTGCATTTTTCAATACCGACGTAGTTGTTGTGTTGTCGTTTTTGTCTGTTTTTGTTTTTTTCTTTCTTCCGCATCTCTATGCTTCAGGCATTATGCTGCATAGTTTAAGTAACTTTAGGATTCATGTCTGTGATTACTTTGGGCTCCACGCAATTGTTGTTGTTGTGCTTGTTGTTGCTTAGGTTGGTAATTTGTGGGCATAAATAGGAATTTCTGATTAATCGATAATAGGAACAAAAACAACTTATGTCGGTGCACACAAAAAAAAATTATTATTTTTACTTGCCCCTTAAGTATCGTTTTAATATATAATGAGAGCGTTTGTTAATTGGTGGTTTGGGAGGATGTTTTGAATATGATTTGTATAACAGAAAAAAAAAAAACGCCGGAATAATGTTCATCCTCCGGAACATGAAATTTAGCAAACATAATGTATTCGCAGAGCGTATCGTTAAGACATGTTTGCAGAACATCCGGAAAAGATTGAAAGTTGAAAACAACTCTTGATAACTCGAACATTTTGCTAAGAGATTGCATTACCAGCATGTTGTTGTGTGGAAGAAGTTATAGAGAGCCTTAACTTTTGATCTGGAGTGCGGCGTTACAGCGCCATTGTATTTCGTAAATAACAGTTTGAAAACCCATTAGTTCCAACACAACACTCATTTTATTATCGAAATTGTTTTGTTGGATCTATCCTTAATGAGTCCCTCTTTTGTTGTTAAGAAAAAAAAAAAGGCGCATCCACTTGGACAAATGTTCAGGTAAAATGGTGGGTGGATTGCCTTTTGATATCATTAATGTGTCAGCTATCTGATGTAATTTCACCTTTCGGTCTTCCAAAGCTATTATGTGTAGTTTTTTTACATTTTCTGGAACGAATATCGAATTCGAACGTTAAGCATCATCGTCGGCGTCCGTTGTAACCCGTAAGAATTTCATGAAATTTTAACATCTTCCGTTTAAAGGCTGGGTACTATCTAGATCTCGTATCGATCATCTGTCGAGAGGGTTGTCGAATGTTTGCGGTACACCAGATGAGTTATGTCTTAAGATACCGACTTGGTTTCACCAAACGCGTTCGCATTTATTGGAGTATTGGTATTGTCATCGGAAGTCCTTAATACAATTTTTAGTGCCTCGATCGTCGCTAATTGCTTGATTTCAGTTAATCTAATCACCCAATAATTCTAGAAAAATCGCTGAAGGTTTTAAAGTAAGCATTGGAGCTACATGCAAATTTGTATGCCCCCGTTGTCAAAGTCAGCCCCTTTTAAAAAAAGAAAAAGTTCAAATTTTATATCTGGGATGAGAAAAATGACTATTAAATGCCCTCAGCGAGTTCAGAGTCATATGTTTCGAAATAGGCTGTTATACAGCGAGTGATGGATCCAAATAGTATTCGTCCTTGGCTCAAGATGTATCACCAAAATTTCACGAAACTTCTAACTGGGACGATTGACGTGTGGTCATACGAAGAACTTAATTGTACCGCTGTACAAATGCGGAAAGTAAACAAGCTGTGGATTTTCTGGCAATAACAAATTAGGGGTAAGGTGTCGAAAAAACAAGTGAGAACGTTGTCGTGGGACGCGGTCTATCATTTAATTTCCGACACCACTCCGTTTAATACAGTTATTCATACAATGACTTCAAAAAGAAGTCAGCTTTGCATGCGAAATGGTCGAAGAAATTGTACCTTTCGATTCAACACATGCCGTGTACCAAATTTCCTCAAAACATGTCAATAATTGCGGCCTGTTGCGAGGTTGAACACACGAATGCAAGATAGACAGATAGACGCACAAGGTTAGACTCAGGCAAAAAATGATTCTGTGGCACACATCGGCACAAAGTTCATATAGCCGTGGACCTCAAATGGTGTAGCGCCTGAAATGGGTAGACGAGCTCCAGGAATCGAATCCAGGAATAGATTCCAGATCATTTGATTTAGTAATAGGTGAGTTTACCTCCCATCCTTATGGACCAAACTACATTTAATACACAGTCACCGCAAGTTGTGCAAGAATCTAACTTAAGTTATTCTGAATGTTGTACAAATTCCCGCAAGTTTAATATAGTTTGTATCGGTACGGAGCGCTGTAGAGTACATAAAGTCTTCAAGATACCGATGATGTAATTTAAAAAGTATCATTATTTCATTGTGACATAACCACGTAGTCACAATTTCCTTTTTCATTGAATGTAGTAGTGACTTCCGACAACATACAAAACCTAAAACAAAATGGCGATTCCTTATTGTTTATATTCTCCCTTATTGCTTCTCGCAATAATACCCATTTTAAAAGGTAAAATTAGTAGAACTAATTCCTTAAATTGTAGCTAACAATGAATTTGCGAGAAGAACGTGACCACACTTATTGACATTTTTCGAACTCTTGTGGAGATTTCGTTTTCATTCTTTAACACAGTTCCAGGTTAAATGTCTTTTTCGGCCTATAGTCAACATCAAAAGATGAATTCATAGTTAATAACATGAATAAATAGTTGTTGTAAGCGAATGAATTCACTCATAAATGTTAATTGCTTTTGCCAACTTCTGATACATTCTTTGGTAGATTATAAGAAATGCCGTTTGGTTCTCATAGAGATACTTTTTGGTTCTTATAAGGGATGATAGCTGATTGATTTTGTCTTTGCATTTGCATAAAGTCTCGTAAAATGAAGTGAGTACGTACACCTTCCGGTTTCCTTTGCATCTATAAATTGTTGTTGTTAGGGAAACAATTCACTCACAAATCTTAATCTGGCTTCTACCAACTTCTGATCTTCTAATCTTCCTTGATAGATTATAATCTGTAGAGAGTGATAGCGAACTGATTTAAACTTTGCATTTGCATAAAGATCGAGCCCATAATCGTAAAAAGCACTGAATACATCTTTCGGTTTCCTTTCCATTTCCGACCTCGCTTCGCGCCACCATCTGTTGCCATTGCCCCTAAAGATAGAAAGCTTAGTATTTTGTTGGGATGAAGTTGGGAAATAAGCATAGGCTTTCTACAGACTTGCTCCTAATAACAAAAAAAAGGACAAATAAGGATACCATAGTTAGCCACGGCTAACCATTGAATACCCTATATCGGTCTACAGTTATGCATAAAACGACTTTTCAAAATAAGGTGTGAAGTGTCACAGGATCCGTCCCTGGGCCGAAAAAACTCAGTACACGAAATTTCATCAAAATATCTCCAAAATTGCAGTCTGTAGCTTGAACAGAAGAAAACAAAAGGGTCAAGCGAACAGGAAAGCTATTCAGAAAGTGTTAGATTTATCTTAAGTCTTCCTAGAAGCTGTATACTTCTGCACCAATTTAATGCACCTTTGTACCACAAAGCCAGGAAGTTAAAGGGTGTCCACGGGGGTCAGGTTGTCTAAAGTAGGATTGCTTCGGCGGAAAGATGCACACTACCCTTCGGACTGCTGGACGAATACCTTGTTGTCTGACTGCGGGGTACGGCCCTTCGGGGAGTATTCGTGGTGGGTGTGGTCGCCTCCAAAATTTCACGGGGAGTTATCTAAGAGGTGCTTAGATAGGCCTCGACGTAAACCATTAAACGAAAATTTGGCTCACAACCATTTTCTATTTGCGGAACCTCAGGGTAGCGAGGCTCCCTTCAATGGGGATTGCCTCTCTCCCTCCAATCAACTAAATTGATTGCCAATGGTTGTAGGCAACCCGTCTGATTAAGGCTCATGCCAGGTGCAGACGTTAACACGTAGGCATAGATCTGTACCACAAATGGTGGGGAATATAAAAAAATCGGGTAACGATACTTTTAGTAAAATATGGATACCATCTCTCCATATTTATAGTACAGTCACACATACAATAGAATAGGATTTTTTCATAAAGTAAACAAAAGGGTTTTGGCAAAATATTTTTTTTTTTCCAAAAGTCAAATAAACTCGTTCCTAATAATAATGAAAAACACAAACACATGCAAGAAAATCGTATAGGGTCCGCTATGCTAAGAAAGAAAAAAAATAAAAGAATTAATTGTGCATAATCCATAAAATGGAGAGGGCGCACCGACCTTCTCTATTTTCAAAATAAAAAGTTTTTGCGGCATAGACGTGTAGGCGTTGCAGGCATGTCCTTGGAAAAGTTTACGTCAATTCCGACCTCTTTTGCAAATTGATACATGACGTCTTCATTCTCGCTAACGGGAGAATGTTTATTCATAGATACTACGCAGTCGCGCAGACGGACAGATGGACAGACGAAGGAACGAGCGTATTTAAATGCATTCCCAATTTGAAACTGGCCAAGAATTTAAGGGGTTTTTCAAATTTGCCACTGCGCGTGAAGGTATGGAAGAAGGGGTTCAATTTTGATCCACTATAACATTGGTAGACGCGATCAATTTTTCCATTTTTGCATAGCTACTACGCTAATATACGTTCAAATTTTTGTACATTTATCTGTTATAGTTTATGAGTAATGAGCAAAAGACCAGATTTTGATTCCTTTTCAAAGTAAAAGTGTTTTCAGTTTGCGTGGCCCATTTTCAATACCAATGTGTGTGCAAGAAGTTTCAATGTTTCTGCCAAAGCCGATTGCTTCATTTTTGTGGCCAGGAGAATGCTTACAACAGACACAGATGGACAGACGCACAGACGGAAATGCTTAAATCGATTTAGAGCTTGATGGTGATGGACAGACACACAGACGGAAATGCTTAAATCGATTTAGAGCTTGATGGTGATCAAGAATATACATACTTTGTTGGGTCTCTGAAGCTTCTTTCTGGGCGTTGTAAACGTTTTGACAAAACAAATATACCCCTCTTCCTTGGTTGATGGGTACGATATTAGAAAACAATTTTCTTACTGCAATTATTGTTGATTATTGTTATTGATAGGTATATAGGATTATAATGAGTGATAAACAGCGTCACTAACAAGATGACGGTATCGTTGTTCTGATGAAATGGGGGATTTTAACAAAAAAAAGAAAGGTATTATGCAACTACTCAGCGTACGTCAAAGAAAAGAAAACAAAGTGGAAAGCTCCTGCCAAGGTGGTTAAGTTCTGTTCAATCATAAATGTTATTCACCACAAATTTTCATTGCATTTCTTCCAAAGGGCAGAGGTTTGCGGAAACATTGGTAAAGACCAAGGAACAATTGTGCACTCCTCAGGACTATTATAATGCAATGAAAATTTACCCAAGAAAGAAAACAAAAATGACCTCATTTTGTGAGAAATGAAAAAAGAAGATTAGTTCTAAGCTCAACGTGAATTAAGATGTACTCTTGTACTCTACGTACTCTTTATGGGTTCGTTCGCAAAAGTGAATGTTTGAATAGAAGAAAAATTGCAGCAAATTGATTTTTTTTGATCACAATTTTAATCAAGTATCGCATAAGAAAAATTCAAAAACTCATTTCGCACAACATAAGTCTCGTATGCCTGACCCATTAATGATGCAAAAAATTAATAATAACTTCATGCGCCTAAAATTATTCTCTTTATAGTTAGCAATTGTTTCTCTTCCATGTAGGCAAACGTATTGCCGGTTGTTTGCTTTGCTTTATCTTACTTTGCGGAACTCATACCATTCATGTGGGATGCTTTATATCGATTTGATTTTACTTCAGAATTTGTAAGTTAGTTAATAACCGGCCATTTCTCATAAGAGGGACTGTGTGCTTATAACGACCGCTACAAGTTGGCTCTAATATGCTTGATTGAAACATACCTGTATTAGGCGCTTGCATGCATTTTGATCATTTTTTCATTTTATTGAGAAAAATTGGCACAATTTGTATTAATCAGAAAGACCGACATTGGTCTGGCAGTGGCAGATACAATTGTCGATCCTTTTTCGCACTTCTTCAGCGTTTCGAAACTGCGTGCCAGTCAAGCCATGGTGTATCGTTTTGAACAAGTGGTAACGAGAAGTCGCTACGTCTGGTGAGTTCGCTGGATGCAGCAGAACTTCCGATTCGAGCTGTAACCGTGTATCCTATTGACAACTCTTGCAACGTATGGTCGAGCAACGTTGGCATGCAAGAGGACTACTTTGCATCTGTTAACCGCTATTGCTGGTCGTTTTTGCAAATGTACATCGTTCAGTTTGCTCAATTGACGTCGGTAGATATCTGCGGTAACAGGTTCATTCAGTTTTAGCAGCTCCTAATACACTACTTGCTGATCCCACCATATGCGCAGCAAAACTACCGCCATGAATATTCCGCTTCGGTGTCGATGTAGATGGCTGTCCTAGAATAGCCCATGACTTTTTGCGCATGGGATTACCGCAACAGATCCGTTTTTGAACGCCAGGCACACTACGCGACAGTAAACTGCAATGAAACCTCGATGTTGAGACGGTTCGAAATGGCATTTTCAGTCAATTCGTATATTAGCCATTTTCCCTCTCTTTCGATCTTTTCCATCACAAGTACAAATCGAGAAACAGTCATCAACTATCAAGCTGTTGGAAAGTTCTTTGAGTTTTCGTCCAATAAATCTTGCAATCCATTGTTTCCGAACTTCTTTGGCTCTACAGGCCACCCCTTTTAAACAATTTGAGACAAAAACCGACAAATGGAGACGTGATGGGGCAGTGCTTGATGAGCTAAGGCAACAGATTTCTTCAATCAATCAAACAACCAAAGGAATGAATGTCGAAAATGCAATTTTGAGCTTTCCATGACTAGGACCTGTATACACTAAATAGGTAATAAAGCTAAATGGAAAATTGTTATTTTATGTGGAGAAAAGTCAAGATAATCGCATTTAAATGTTGTTTACGTTGATACTTTGTATTGCTGTATAATTTTCACTAATAATTGTCGCTGATCAAAATAGACGCAAGCAGCTGTTATTTCAGTACAAATAGAGTAGTAATTGATGCAAATGCAAAAATATTGATTAAGTAGAACTTTTGCGATGCCAAAAGTATCTTTTATTAGTCTTTTAATGAAGTTGCTATTTGCTGGTTATCGTTGAATGAAATATTTCTTTGCACTTTAGTTATTTCGACATCTGTAAGTCTTCTAAAAATCGTTAAAAACCTTTTATCGAGAGTCTCATATAAAGCGAATATATTGGCAATAAACATATTTCCTAACTCTCTTAATAGCAACTATATCAATGGGAGTACAATACCATCACTTGTGAACAACAATTCTATTCATCCATATATGCATCCACACGCAGGTACATGGCTGTCTACATATTTCGTATTGCTTGCACATATTTGTGCAAATGCTTTTTTTCTCTTTTGTGCTGTTTTTTTTTTTCCAAACTCTATAAATTTCAGTTATGAATTTTTGCTTATGACAGAGGGCTGCCAAAAATTCAGAACGAAAATAAAAAAAAAACTTGAAAGATTTATGTTATAAATGAAGGAAGGGTACTCGTTCCTTACGTACGTGCACGGGTGTGTGTGTGCGTGTGCATGTGCGTGTGCATGTGCGTGTGCTTGTGAGCGCACAAATCTGCAAGTAATGGTTCCAACATAGCGGTTAATTTCAAAGAGTTGTGATATGCCAGAGAGGCAAGAGCCCATACGATAGCAAAAAAAAAAAAAAACAAAACAAAAATCAAAAAAAAAAACTAAAAAATATGATTTTTGTTAAAAAAAAAAAATTTACAAAAATTCTTTTTTACAGTAATCCCTTTCTTGCAATGAATTGTTTTGAAAACACGCTTAATTGGATCAGCAATTGTTTTTACTGCTGCTGTGAAAAATATTTGATGAAAAGACGACATATTTTTCTATTCTAGAAATCTAGAAATCATCATAAGCCAAATTAAATCAAATTAAAATCGAAGTTTAAAATGAAAAGGCGTAACTCTTCTACTTTATATTCGAAGTGAAATTTCTATCGTTCTCCTATTACAAGCTAAGGTACAACATCGTGTCGCGTTTTTTATCAAAATTTGAAAATATTTTTCCCATAGTTCATAGTTTCCGTTAAATATATTAAAGCTAAAGTATGCCAAATTTTGTCGGTAACCTTTTACGATTTTTGTGGGCAAAAAAGTGAACTCACTGGTTTTCACGCACGTCTTTCGTTGATTGCGTATTCCACTGAGAGTATTCTGAACTCAATTTCTATTCAATTTACGCACTTGAGTCGCATCGGCTGTTGCCCATAGCGAATACGATGAATCGTCTGTTGCGATCCGATCAGCGTTATGTCACATGAAATCAATTCGAACTATGCCTCATCCACGATTTCTTCGCATTAACGTCGTATATGGTCTGCTTTTCATCGTCGGTTTCAATGTTTTCATAGATGGCTCGGTTCCCTTTCGCTTCATCAACAATTCGCAGATGGCAGCTCGGTAAATCAAATATTTTCCGCATGAGTGGTCGAGGAGATAAGAACAGCGATAGCAACAAAGTTAGCGTTCGCGAGTTCAAATCTCAAGTGTGCGGTAGGTTTTACTGTTGTTCGTAGCTGTAGTGAGTGCTCAGTCGGTAAAAGTATAACATTAATTGATTGCACGCACACCCACTAGGCTGCGGCCATTTTCCTATCTCTTTCCTCATTCGCTTTCGATCTTCACTGTTTTGCACGGATAGGGGACATCCTCTGAGTGATTGGTGAATTAGTCATGTGTTAGGTCAATCAACAGTCTTATGCAAATGGTTCAAGGTTACACTTGATTTCGCAATTTTTGTTTTTTTTTTTTTATAAAGCTAATCACTCACGTGTAACAAGGTTACGCTCAGAAGGAAGTTGAGGAAAGAGAAATAGAAAGTGGTTGCAACCTGGAAGCCTGATCGGTAAGCACCTTGTACCTTTATCAACCGAACACTTACTATAATCACTACGACGCGCCAATCCATATTAAAATTTAGACTTTTGCCCTACAATTTTCGTGAATATCTATGTATAGAGTATGATTCAAAAACAGGCTGACGTAGTCCAAATTTCCTACAATTCATTTTTTTTTATCTTAAATTACTGTTATGGTCTGATTTTCA
The DNA here is from genome assembly GCA_000688715.1 of Glossina pallidipes. Taxonomy (NCBI): domain Eukaryota; kingdom Metazoa; phylum Arthropoda; class Insecta; order Diptera; family Glossinidae; genus Glossina; species Glossina pallidipes. The sequence goes on along the minus strand of KK500192.1, from coordinate 5,535 downwards.
TCTTGAAGCACTGAAAATTAGACCTTTTGGTCACATGTACTTCAGTTTTCGTGACATGGGAGGGAATTAAAAAAATTGCCTCAGCCGGTCCAAAGCTTTCATACGAATTTAGAATGCCGAAATACTATTACTTAGCCACTTTTGTGAAGAGGATTTAAAAACTGAAATTATTCCATAGAACGACTTTTCAAAACAGGGTGTTATATGGGGATTAGTGGAGAAAGTGGACCAATCCAAACAATATTAACAGCGTTCGTCCTTGTGTAAGAACACATCAGTGTACCAAATTTTATCAAAATATTCCAAAAATTTGCGACCTATAGCTTGAACATGAATTTACATGAACAGACGTCGAACGAAAAGATCCGAGGCTTGGATCGATTGAGAAAGTGATTCTGAATCGATGCTTATAATAAAAGGTGTTGTCTGTCCTAAGCGAATCTGAGTGTTACATACGTCCGCACAAACCTAATATACCATGTACCACAAGTGGTGTATTGGAGAATGGCAATCTAATTTTTAATATTTTATGTTAGCAATTTAACAAAAAAAATTAACTGTAGGGAGATCGGATCACAAGACCTATGTCTTGTCCAATATAAAAAATTATGCCTTTGCATGAAATAAACAAGCAATTTTTGGTGTATCGTTAATAAAACGAGTAAATAACTGTACCATGGGAAGTGGAGTGTAGGGTATTTTATGGTCGACCTTGCCCTGGCTTGTTTAAATATAAATATTTTATTAAGATGTGAAATACGTTTTTTTAGTTTTTCATAAGTTGACGAATAAAGATCTAGTGTCAAATAAACGTTCGAGTGAAACTACAAATAAAGCGCTTTTTCTAATATGCATTCTCTTAATGAATGACATAGCATTCATGTGATTTCAGTTGAAAAACTTGATCTAAATTGTCATGAATGCTGTAGCTTACGTTGTGTATAACTAATAAAATATGTTTGCCTAACTACCCTTACAAAACGTAATCAATCAGATTTCGAATATCACAACGAATTTTATAATAAATTGATTGTTAATTCTTTGTCTTCATTGAAATTTTCATTGCCCGTGAACTTTTAAAAAAACGAGATTGTAAAGTTCCGTCTATCTATCTATCTAATAAGATCTTAGACAAGAGAATTAATTCTGCTAAATTTATCGAAAGTTACTTTATGTTTTTGGACAACTGCCATATAAGGATTTTCATGAAAAGTATGCCTCTCTATGGTGACAAGCTATAAGCTTCCGTGCTTCACCAGAAAAATAAGAGTTGTCTGGACGTAAGTTGTGGCCTTGCTCTTGATTTTAACATCTGTGCTTGTTTTTATTTTAATTGTTAATTCATTACGTTCCAAACCGGTTATATTACGGCTTAGTAAGATTGGTGTTATCAAGATTACGTCACTCTAAAACCATCTATACAGGAAAAGACTGTAAAGTGCTTTCTCGCTTACCATTTGGTGCTAAAAAGCTTTCAAATTTTATATTTATATAATTAGACACGACACGACAGTTAGACGTTATGGTCTCGAAGGGATTAGCAGCAGCGTATTGAAAGCTACGCAACGTATTGACCAATTATTCTATATAAGCACCAATTCGCTTGAAGAATAAAATAGTTATGTATTAAATGAGATAAGTAGAAGGGGCGCATCATACATTTGCGACACGTTTCGATTGTTCAGTTGAAGGACTGGTGCTTGCATTCATACGTCATTCATAAAGCAACCTTTTACATGTCCTTCTTGTAATCTGTTGAAACAATAACCCCGGATATAAGATGCCGGGAAGCTTTCAATTGAGTTGGAAGTATGAAAAGAAACTTTAAACCCACATTCAAAAAAATGAAGCCCTATTCGGTAAATAGGCGAAATTTATCAAGGGTTGATCAATCTTTTACAAAGCAAGTAATTACATAGCGTCTTGGCAATGAACCGAAGCGCCACCTGCATGCCATTTTCGGAAAATGGGTCAACAAAGAACCAAGGGTCAATCAATAGTGTCCTTAAAGGAGCCAGCATGCTTGATCTACGCAAGAATTCAATATTGCCTTTAATACTTTGATGCCATTCACAAAACCCAAGTTAACGATCATTAATTTTGCAATTAGAAGAAACGGTAATTGAACACTTACGCGGGAATGGCAAAAGAATTCAATAACAAAACGTTCCGTTTCGCAATTCGATGCTATTAAATTGGAATGGACTATAAATGGGTTCTTGATTGTCTGCCTCAAGGTAGAAACCTTACTTTTCGGTGTAAACTTTTGCGTGTCTGCAAAAATTTTGCAGACGATTAAAATGATAAAGAAATGGGGAATGTCAGTGTACACCACGATTGAATTCGACGGGTTTGATTTTTTGCTACATCAAGAAACAGTTTTCCATTTATTATTATTATTGATTTATTCAACGTACGCCGACTCTACTCTTGGAAATCTGCTGCCGAAACTCAGCAAACACGTTCAGAGGGTTATGGTGAAAATACTCCATCACATCATATCCCTTTTGTCGCTTTCTGATTACCACTTGCTCAGATCGGTGCAGCATGGCTTGGCTGTCACGCGGGCCAGCAAAATTGACTATCCGGCTTGTAAGAAAAGTCCAGACAGGAAGCCAGCAGCTCATATGGCGCCGTCGATATTTAATCGCAATACTAATTCTGTCCGAAGACCTCAGAGTGCACCCCCCAGCTTTCATTTCGGAGGTCATTGTGATAATATTAAGTCGATCTTTGAGCGCAGTACACTTTTAAATATTTGCTTCAAACATTCCACTAATTCAAGTTTTGATCCAATGTTTTGCGCTATCACTTTTTTTGTCTAACTTATCTGATCGACTCCAAATGCTCGTATATATTGATAGGAATCAGTAGTTCAGACCTCATAATATCATTTGAATTTTCAAATATAAATGTGTTTTAAGATTTACCCTGGATCGCTTCTGGATTCTTCTGGTTTAGCGTAATGTTAAAATAGTAGAGTCGAAACCTTTAAAAATTTGAATTTTTCACTTATGTATTGTTACGAAATTCCCTTTTCTCGGATACGGTTCGTATCACTAGATCGTGGCTATTCTTTTTAAGAGAAATACACTTGCACTACAAGACTTATTTACAATCAATTTGGTTAAGGGTAGCAATATTTAAATTTTGCTTTGGCGATACTTCTCGACTTCCCAACTCTAATAGTCCTTTTGCGGCTGAAATGTTCCTGTCCGACTGACTCTGCCTTCCGCAAATAGTCTATTTATATACATTTTTACAAGCGTATTACCATTACTTAAGTCCATGGCTTCATTTTTAAACCATTAACCCGCTTTTCCGCTAATCGTTTTCCTCGGCCGGCAGCTGCATGACGCACCGCGAATGTGCACTTAAGATTTCTCTCTCTAGGGAAAATCAATTACTTGGAATGAACTGGATTTGGGATTTCCATAATAATGTATTATATAATAATATGGAAGATTATATAATTCTGTGTTTACACGAATTTGTTTTGAGACTAAATTTGATTTAACACGACTTAAAAAGGAAAAGTTCTCTTTTTACACGAATTGTTTTATTTTAACAGGGTTTTCAATATTCTATAAATTTTTTTGATGAATCTTTCTGGTGGATTTTCTTCTTTCTTTTTTTTTATGATGTTTCTATAAACTTTTTCATTCTCTCTCCTCACACATATGCAATGTAACTTCGCATCATATTTTTTTTCAATATCGCGTAAAAAGAGAATTAGGTGTACGTATATATTATAATCTATTTATATATTTTTATTTATATATATAATCAGTCATAATATATATTATAATTTACTATAATTTATTTATATATTTCAAAGTTATTAAGGGTCAAAGTATTATGATTGATAAATGAACATAAATTCATTACGTTTCATACTATGATGAGATAATCATTAAACTGCAAAATAAATAATTCATTAGAATTATTTTGAAATTCATATCAATTTGTATATTTTTGGTTTTTTTTTTTTAAAACATAATGTATTGGTGGAAATTTGAAGGGAATTTAACCAGTGAAGTTTTTATGACGAATATCGCATAACCCTACATAAGAGTCACTTGGTTCCACTAAAAATTCACCCAGCGATCATAGACCGCCTGATGAGCTACATTACAATTTTGATTAGAGTTCTATCCACCTGCGAATGTAGTGGCGGAAGATGTGCCATTCTAGCTAGCAGAGCGGCTCGATGGCTTTCGTTGTTTTGCTTAACATAACAGCTGCCTCCCATATTCGTCAAATTAAATTTAACGGAATATCGCGTAGCTTTTAAGCAAATTTGTTGTAAAAGCGCATTTTTCCTGAAAGAGTTTCCCTGAGCTCGTCTTTTTAAAATTGCATTATTAACAAGCTTCAATACCCGAGCATCGTACAGGATAAGGGGATAAATGTATATGTAATAGTTCTGACGGGGAATTTCATTCGTTTATTAGAATAAAGCAAAATTCTAGTTTCCGAATATGGTCCGAAATGGTTTGTTGATCTAAATTAAGCCTTTCCGCAACACCCGATGCTGTCAAAAGATGATTTTGCTCTAACATGGTCTTGACAATATTGTCGGCGATCAAAGATGGTCGTCCAGAGCGTGGCTTATCATAAAGGTTTGAAATTTTGCGAAACTGCAGTTTCACCAACGACTTTCGATAAATTCCTACACGTTGGTATCAAAATTTCTTCTCTGTTGCAATTCGCGCAATGAGTCTTCGTTGTAGCTTTTATTAGTCTTCGTTGTAGTTCATTTGCTAGGTCAATATATGTATAATCAATAATGAACAGGGAGAGCCAAATATGTTCTATCTTATCCATCTGTCATAAACGGAATGGACAGAACTTTCTTATACACCTAATATATATTTTAAGCATTTTAAAGTTAAATTCTAACTTCCCAGCAAATTAATTACTTCTATAAAATAATGATCATGTGCTTTTATGATATAATAGTGTTTCTATCTAATGATGATAAAATATATTTATTATTTTATTATATATTTGTCGTAAATGTTTTGTCGATTATTTCTTCCATAATTAGCTAAACTAAACTTAGCTGAGAAACTTTAAGGTAAAACACAATAGTGACTTAAGCAAGGCTCGACAATTCTTATTACACCAAAGCAAAAAAAAAGGCGCTGTGTACTGCTGAAGTCAAGCTTTTCAAACAAATCACCTTCTTTAGGACGATTAGCTAAATCCGTCATCCAAATTATCGTCAGAAGATTAGTTAAATCCACAATTGTTTGTATTACGCCTAATGTCCATGTGCAAGGTGAACTAAAATAACAAAACACAGATTCATTGGAGATCTGCTTCTAGGAAACCATTTTCGGTTCATAAGAAGAAAGACGGCGCAAAATAAAGAGCTTTACATTATCTTGTATAAATCTTCAATGCTTTCTACAGTAACAGGAAGTGTAAGGAGGGAGAAAAAATTGCGAGTATATAACTTTTTCCATTTGGCGATTTTATTATTTTCTATCATTGTCTACAACTTTTTCTCATCTATCTGGAAACACGACG